>JAQMCW010000007.1:13125882-13138527 GCA_030068335.1 Chrysichthys cranchii
CATGTGACTCAGAGAATGTAGCGGTTCCATCGTAACACTTTGCGCAGCCCTGGTCTGTCTGTTTACATCGCAAACCAGCACCCCCCCCCCGGGGGGGGCGCGCGCGCCGGTCCACGCCCGGTCCGTGGCGCAAAAAAGGTTGGGGACCACTGATATAATATGTTCTGTGGTCATACGTCATTTCCAGTTTCAAATGCGAAAAGAATTTTATGAATATATAGATTGTATGTTTAATTGTTGCAGCTGTTTATTAAATGGACAGTTATAAGTAAGTGTGTGTGTGTGTGTGTGTGTGTAGGACTCCAGAGCAGTGTCCCAGTGTGGTGTCCCTCCTGTCTGAGAGCTACAACCCACATGTCCGCTGTGGAGCAGCAATGGCTCTGGGGATCTGCTGTGCTGGCACTGGATACAAAGTGAGTTCAGTTGTTCAGCATCCATCATTCTGTAGTTCTGAGACACTTTCATTTTTTCCCCCCCGGTTGACAATTTTTGCCAAATTTAGCCTTAAATTATATGTTAGAATATCTGTAAATAAAATCTATTATTGCTTCATTACTGTCAGTAAGTGACAAATAATAGTAAATAATTGGCTGGGCTTTCTGTGTGGGACAGGCATATGCTTTTTCCCAATCAGTCACCGTGACTGTAGCCAATCGTGGACTATGAGTTCATCAGTGTTGAAGAGGGGAGATAGCACTTTCTGTTAAGTTTATTATGCTGCCCTGTGATGCAGCGTGAACAGGAGTGTCTGTCTGTCTGTCTTTCTTTCTTTCTTTCTTTCTTTCTTTCTTCTTCCTTTCTTTTTGGTCACTATGGAGGTTCCAAATATGCAAACTTTTAACAAGACCATGTTGCTTTTATGCATATGATAATACTATTGGTGGTGGTGATGATAATAAATCCTTATTCTTTTAGCAAGTGTATATCACATCTACTAAGTCTATTCATTGTTATTGTTATTTTTTATTTAAGGCAAACTGGCACAAAAATCTTCCTTTGGGATCAATAAAAATTGATCCTGTTTTCTTTCATGTTGGTTGTGCGTGTATACAGGAAGCAATAAACTTGCTGGAGCCCATGACCAACGACCCAGTCAACTATGTGAGACAGGGAGCTCTCATCGCCTCGGCTCTCATCATGATACAGCAGAGTGAAGTCACCTGCCCTAAGGTAAACATGCAGCATTATAAAAATCAGGCAAAAGTCTGACGCAATTATGCAGTGTTCGTCAAAACAGTGTAGCGATTCAGTAAATTAAATCCATCATATCCAGATACAACAGCATGGCCCTTATTGTGCGCTAATCTATGCATATGCATTATACACTATTTATTATAGGCATGTTTCTACACTGTAGAACTTCCTTAAAGTGTTTTTTTTTTTTTTTTTTTTTAAGTGGACCAATTTTTCAGACATTTTACAACATGCTGCATGTGTTAAAGCTGTATTAAAATGCTTATAGGGACATTAAAATTTGATGTGCGGCTTTTGTGGAGCATTAAAAATGTGTGTTTCACATCTAAAGTGGATAATGTGGCAGTGATCTGGGATAAATAAACATTTTGCTCAATGTGAGCCAAGCTTTTTTTTTTTTTTTTTTTTTTTTTTTTTTTTTTTTTTTTTTTTTTAAATATATATATATAAAGAGTTCAGTAACATTGTTTTATTATCTGTATAACAAGATTAGTCATAAAATGAAAGTCAAATAGGGGGTGTGGCCTCAATTTCAGTGATGGGAATAACACTACAATGATGCAGTCTGTGACTTTTATCCACATAAACAGAGTAAAAAAAAAAAAGTAATTGATTATGGTGAAATTTTCTGTAAGGTGATGTTTAACATTTGTGAAGGTACTATATCTCCAATGTCAACACTTTGTAACAGTCTGTGAAAGATATAACTTTAGGTTTCCACATCTTCAGGTTAGAGGAGTTTACACCTTGTGGTTTGATAACTGTAATGTATAGAAATATTTTTTCTGTTTGTAGGTTAATCAGTTCAGGCAGCTGTACGCCAAAGTGATCAACGATAAGCACGATGACGTCATGGCCAAATTTGGAGCAATTCTGGCACAGGGCATTCTAGATGCAGGTCAGTAGTGGAAAGATTTTTTTCCTACAAAACCGCCTTTTTTTGAAATATTGATACTGTTATAGTTTTGCCTTTTTTATGTCATTTGTAATTATTAAAAGCAAAAGAGAGAGAAATTGCAGCATCTCCAAGTAGTTTATTGTGAAAAGATTTATTACAATATCAATATTATGTTGTCTTTCCCAGCCCTAATATGGGCATCTCTTACCAGGAGTCGCATTAGAATAATAAAGAGATGCAAGTTTTTTTCCTAACAGTCATTTAGCAGATCAATGAGATCACATCCCCTAAATCCGGAGTATGCTGACCTTCACGCTCATGAATACTTGAATGTTTCACAGTGTGTGTGTTTGGGTTGCTTCTCTGTAATCATGTTTAATGTCACATCGCCGTTTAACGATCTCCACTCCAGCAGTAGCGTTCTGCTCTCATTAATGAGGAATTTTCTGTTTGCTAGTCCTCTCAGACAAGCCCCCATGCTGCTGTGTGTTCAGCTCTGTCAAATATCCTGGCTCTGGTTCGGGACTCGGGGTAACTGAACCTTCTCAGAAGATCTGGCATTTCTCATAATCTGTCACTACTTATTTGAAATAATATTGGCCTGGAGAAGCAATCATGTCAGTAAATCGACTTGGAATTTTAAATACTGGAGCACTGCACGTTTGTGAGAAATCAATGTGCTGGTAATCTGATGTACAAAATATAGTAATTCAAAATCTTATAACTTTTGTTTGTTGGATTTAAAAGAAGGAAGCCTATGTCAGCAGCTTTTTTTTTTTTTTGTACGACTTTGTTAGGGTCCTTTTCAGGTATGTGCAAGTGACAACAATGCTCAATCTTGAGAAAACAACAAATGCCTGAATGAAGATGTATCTAATTTCTGTTGTTTATCTTAATCATACACCTACTACACAATTCATGAACAAGTGATCTCAGTTTGGTTTACAGTGATGTTCAGAAAACTTCTCTAGTTATGGTGATGTTTTGTTCAGAACGTTGTATTCTGGTTGGTTAGGGATCTTATCTTTTAAAAAAAATCCTGTGCTCTGTTTGGTTAAGGTAGCATTTTATTAAAAAAAAAAAAAAAAACCCTCTAATTTGTTAAAACTCTTCTGTTATAACTGTGCTCTGATTGGGTGATGTTTTGTTTAAAAAAAAAACAAAACTTCTGATTGATTAAGGTGACATTTTGCTTTTAAAACCTGTGTTCTGATTGGTTACATATACATACAGTATAATTCTAGTTAAAGGCTAGGTAAAATTGTTGACATGTTAATAGCACATGCTTGGCTTACAAGATCGTGAAAACAGGAAACATTGAAATGATTTAGAACACCCTGTCGAACCCTCACTATTGTCTCATTCACTTTGATTTGAGACAAATTGAAAGTTTTTGGATAGGTTGCAGTTTGTGTGATTTTTCTCTTTTGTTCACAGAATAATGAACCGATCCACACCTCTTTCCTTCCCTCACTCCCCTTTCTATATCGATTTCCCTCCAGGGGGAGGACTATTATTCTGTCTCTCCTCTCCGTAGGGCTAACCTCAATCTGCACAACATCCCTCATTAACAGATAAATTCAGTATCAGGAGCTGGACAGGAAGCGACTGAAATTTCACTGCCCCTGAGATCACCATTCTATTGTTCTACTGAAATATCCTCCTGTTTTATCAGTCCGTGTGAGGAACAGTGCTGATGGATCTGCTATGAATAAAATAATCAGTTTAATGCAGGTCACAGACAGTCCACTTTTGTGCTTAGAGGCTAAAGCTAATAATCATTCGATCTTGATTTTTTTTTTTTTTTTTTTAAACCTGTAGCTAAGCTAAGTAGTCTGCTAGTTAATAATTTTTCATCAGATATTTTCATGTAACCCTGCTAACCTTGGCAACCCCATTTCTCAATATTTTCATCCTCTTGTTGATTATATTAGAGAACCCATTGTTGGAAACTATGAACCCTTAAAGAACCTTTGAACTAATTTTTCTAAGAACGTGTATATTAACTTAATAAATGTGCAGTAAAACTCCAAATTCTTGCTCAAGGTAATCTGTCTTAGTATTTGGGGTCTTTAAAAGTTCTTTAAGCTTCACTGGATAATTAAGTGTGCTAAACCTCCTAAAAGGGTTTAGCTCTCTTGTAGTGTTAGCCCTGTTGTTGATGGTTCTTAGCCATGTAAAAGAGCTCTACTTGGAGATGATGTGGATCGGGAAACACAGTGTTGTAAGGTTGAATACCTTTAAGGATTCAAAATTTTCTACAAGTGTACCATTTCCTCCCCTATAACAACTTAAACAGGGTTTTATGAACCCCTTCTTCAGAAAAAGTTTCTATAAGGTGCGTGAACCGTCCATTTATAAAAAAAATTTTAAAAAAACCAAACAAACAAAAAAAAAAAAAAAACCTTGAAAGCCTTTTTTTTAATTACAGTCATAATCACAATACAGTGGGACCTCAACTCATGAACTTGATTTGTTCCGAGACTCTGTTCGTGAACTGGATCAATTTTTCCCATTCAAATTAATTTAAATACAATTAATGCATTTCAGCCCTCAAAAACATGTTTTTTTTTAAAGTGCATTATGGGTTTATGCATAGCAATAAAACATAGAATAAAATTTAAATAATCTTAATTATAGAAAAATAAAACTACATTAAATAAACAGATGATTTTAATGCACGTTACCGTTGCAGTGGATACGTAGTTGCTGGCGTAGGTGGACGGAGGTGGAGGGATATGGTGGCCGTTCTCATGTTTTGCGATTATTTCTTAATTTATTTCAACTCTTATATGCTTAGGCTTCTTATTCTCACAACCATTTGAAGGATTACAGTAAAAAAAAAAAATGCAGAGAAACACAACGGAAAAACACGTTCACACCACGAGTGCTTGACAGGAACTGAATGATTGTGCCGCGAAGCATGAGTTGGCTGCCTGTATGTCATTCAAGTCTTCGTCTGTCTGTACAAAATATGTTCGGGAATTTAGTTCATACATCGATTTGTTCGCCATTCGAACACGTTCACGAGCCAAGGTTCCACTGTATATTCCAAGTAGAACCTTCTTAGGAAGTTAAGAAACCTTTATTGGCCTGTAAACATCTGTTGAAGCAATAATTAGAAGTTTGTAACATGCACTTACCCAGTTAATACTTACACTCTACAACAAACAAAGGTTCTACAAGGGTTCTTTGGATAAATAAGGGTTTTAACCTCCATAAAAGGGTTCTGCTTGAAACACTTTCTGAAAGAAATCCTCTGAACCAATCAGAGAACATTTTAAGTGCAAATATATTTAAAGTAATACTCTTATGCTTTTTCTTTTTAATTCTCTGCAGTTTTAGGGAAGATCAGGTTGCTGAATTGTTTCTTTAGACCTGTTCCTCTCTCTGTGTCTGTAGGTGGCCGGAACGTGACCATCTCCTTGCAATCGCGAACCGGACATACACACATGCCCTCCATTGTGGGTCTGCTGGTGTTCACTCAGTTCTGGTTCTGGTTTCCATTGTCTCACTTCCTGTCTCTGGCCTTCACACCCACCGCCATCATTGGTCTCAATAAGGACCTGAAGGTAATGGTGTCATGTCCACTGTCCTTGCTAAATATCTAGGTTACATTGTTTTAGTTAAGAATCAGGAGTTAAATCAATGCAATGCAATAAATGTTGCATTTTCTTACATTTTTTTTGTAATAAAATTTTCAATTTTTTTTTTTAATATGGCAAAGTCTAATTGTGAACCTGATATAGTGAACTGAATCGAATTGTGAGCTGGGTGAGTAGTTGCATGCCTAGTAATAATAATTAGAAAGTGATTAAGTTGTTTTGCACTCCTGCTCCAATCAGCATAGATGCTTTCAAACAGTTAACAGCAGAAACGTGTGCATGTGTAACAAGTTATATAGCATTGTTGAAGAATAAACTGACTTTCCTGAGAATCCTCCAGCTGTCAAAATGACAGAATTGTAAATTCAGATTGACTGTACAGTAAGAAGTAATGGGGTCAGGCGGTTATCTGTTTCAGCACACACCTAGTTTGTAAGATCATGAAAGTTTCCAAGCAGGAAGCATCTAAATTATTTAAACTGTCGTCTCAGACTTACACTATTGTCTCGTCCAATTTGATTTCACTTTGACCATTTAATGACCCGAAACAACTTCTAAATGTTCGCATATGACTGATGTTACCTTTGTAACTATTGCTCTCTTTTCCATCCTTCTATATGATAAGCTATAAAGTCCTTTTTAGATCAAACCCAGCTTCCACCTCCTCCATCATTTACTCTGCGTGCCTCCAGTCCTCCCATCAGGCTGTAGATAAAGTGCAAAAGCACTTGAAGCCAAATGTACATTTTCAGCACTTGTATGTTACATTGGCATTGTCACAGCAAAATTCATAAGCACCTATTTACTTTATTATTAACTTTATTTGAGAAATAGCAATGTCGTTTCACATGAATGTATAAATACATTGAATAAATTAAAACCTGTTAAAATTGCAGGTTTTTATGATGGAAAAAAAATAAAGCCAAAAAAAATGCAATCAGCATAATTCCTGTGTAAGAACAAAGAGAAAGCTTTTTGGGCCTTAACTAACCCCTTAACTAATGCTTTGTTAAAGCATGTTTTGCACCATCTTTTTGGGTAAGAGTCAAACACCTTGATTTTCACAATTTTATTTCACTCTTCCTTGCAAAAATGCTCCAAAGTCTCTTGTTTTTGAGCAGAAAACATCTTTTAGAATTATGTCCAAACTTTTACCTTGGGCTCATCAGATTATAACACATTTTGCCACATGGCTTGGCGTGATTTAAGTGGATTGAATGTGGGTGTGAGAAAGAACTCCCTTCAAGCCATCCTGCTTTGTAGCCCAGAGTTTCCTGCCTCCCTGATGATAAGTTTTCTTCTTGTCCTTTTGTCAATTTTGGAGGGATGTCCAGTTCTTGGTACGTACAGGACTGTGGTGCTCCTTTTTGTTCCACTTGTTATTAATAGTGGTGTACGTAGTATTCCATATTACAGCTAATGCTTTTTTTTTTTCTTTCTTTTTTTTTTTTTTTTTTTTTTAAACAAATTTATACCTGTGAAGTATACCTTTCTACAATGGCATCCTGTATATGCTTCATAAATTCCTTGTGGACCATGGCTTCAGTTGTTGGAAGAAAATCCAGAAACAGCTGCTTTTTATTTGGAATTAATCAGAATAATTGAGAATTCATTGATGGTGGGTGTATGATGGTTATTATTGACCGTGAATTTAAATGAGATTTATTTTGAGCACAGTCACGTGCCCCATTATAAAAGGGCGTGAAGTTAGGGCAACATTACGAGAATTTTTTTTTTTTTCTTTTCTTTTCTTTTCTGAAATGGTTATGGGTTGTTGTTGTTTTTTTTTGTTTGTTTTTGTTACTTGAATTTTATTGGTTGCTATATCACATTAAAAGTGGAATGCGATCTGACATTATATGTATCTTGGATATATATAAATGTTTTTTTTGCATCTCAAAAAACCTGCAATTTTAACAGAGGTGTGCATACTTTATGTCCACTGTATTTAGGCATAAAGTCAATTATGCATTTCTGTTTTTATTTAAATTCTTGCCTAATTTCTGTGCCATATCTCACCACCCACTTTAGTTTGCATCTCGAGTAGTATGGAGAATCTGTCATTAATACACTGTGGAAATGCTGATTTAAAACTGAGGTGCAATTATGGAAATGTGAAGATGTAGATTGAAGCATTTGTTCCCTTATTTCATTCACAGGATTGGCTTCCTGTCTGGAATTTTAGTCAGAATTCACGATTTGTTATTTTTGTGTAAAACAAAAGCCGGTGGAACAATATGGTCTAATTCCAGCATTTTTAATTCATTCTTCTCAACACATTGGTTGTTTTTGTTGTTTTTGGGGTTTTTTCCTCCCGTCAGATGCCGAAGGTACAGTACCGGTCCAACTGTAAGCCCTCAACCTTCGCTTATCCTCCAGCTCTGGAAGTTCCCAAAGAGAAAGAGAAGGAGAAGGTGAGAGAATCCTCTAGATCAGGAATTGGCTGACTGGAAATCTGGCCCTGCTCCTCGGAGGCATTTACATATTTACAATATTTCCACTGCTACTGAATTCTGGATTCTGATTGGTCAGAATGTGTTGATTAATTTTCTGTACCAGCAGCTCTGCCACTGGTGCAGCTGTAAATCACAGGTTTATGATTACATGTGCATTCTTCTAATATATTTATTGAATCGATATAGTAACAGCTCATTCAAATGGACAGAGTTAAAATGTTGATATTACTGTGGTGTAAAACAGATAAAACACTTTGGGAAAGTGCTGTTGAAAAATGCTGAAAATGATCATCATAGGGTTGATAGCAGTAACTCCACTTCATTATTTTACTATAAAATCATGACACAGTGGTTGTGATGTTTCATGGAAGCATTTGCCTGTTTAATTTACCTGCCCAAATGTGTATATACTGATAGAGTCCTAAAAATCTATTGTTTTCAGGTTTCCACTGCTGTTCTGTCCATCACTGCTAAAGCCAAGAAGAAGGAGAAAGAGAAAGAGAAGAAGGAGAAGGAGGAGGAGAAGATGGAAGTGGTGGGTTTATTCAGCGTGTTTAGTCTCTCTCGTATTCCTTATAGATTATCTTGATGATCATGATGAGAAAAACAAAGCCTATTGCTTTAAAACTGATTAGGATCCCCCCCCAATTTGTGTGTGTGTCTCTGTGAAATTACAGCTGCATCTCATATTAGAATATTGGGGGGGGTGCATTTTTTTTTTTTTTTTTTGTTGTTTTTTTATAATTTTAATTCTAAAATTAATACTTGCATATTCTGGTTTCATGACACAAAATAAAATACTTCCAGCCTTTTTTGTCTTTATGACTGGTGAGGATTACGGCATATAGCTCGTGAAATTCAGAAATCCAGTATCTCAAATTATTACAATATTTCCTAAGATAAATAAAATGTACAATGTAGACATGTCCTGCATCTGCAAACTGTTCTTTTATACAGTCAGTACTTGATTGGTACTTGATTACTGCATCAATGTGGCATGGCATGCAGGCGATCAGCTTGTGGCACTTGTGCTGGCTGTTGATGTACTTAGACCAGTCCACTCCTTGTTAAGCTCTCCCAGGTTCTTGAATCAACCTATCTTGACCGTGCTCTCAAGCCTGCGGTTATCCCTGTTGCTTGTGCTCCTTTTTTTTCTAAATCACACTTTTGCCTTTCATTCAACCTGTCATTAATATGCTTTGATACAGCACTCTGCCAACAGCCAGCCTTTTCAGCAATGACCTCCTGTGCCTTCCCTCCCGTCCTTTGGCCAGCTGTCAAGTCAGCAGTCTTCCCCATGATTGGTTGCATGTACCAAACTAGACCAAGACATACACAGTATTTTTATAGTGTTTGAATAGTACTTTGCTCAAACTCAAAATGAAATATTCTAATAATTTGTGATGGGTTCATTGACATTTTTATTTATTTATTTATTTATTTTAGCTGTAGGCCATAATTAGCAAAACTGAAATAGAAAAATGCCTGACACATTTTAGTTTGCATGTAATGTGTCTGGAATATATTCAGTTTTCACTTTATTAAATAAAAAATATTGAGCTTTTCCTGACATTCTAATTTGTCTGAAATGTACCTGTATGTATGAATGTATATATGTATGTATTTAATTCATATTTCAATATGTAAAGCATTTTTAAAGGATTTTTAATGCGTCTTTACTAGACTTGGACATTTTTGACAGAAATGAGCTTCAGTAAGTTCAATGTTAATCTCCAACAAAGAAAAGAAATCATTAGCAGGAAGATGAAATAAGGCCTTGTGAGCTACAAGTGGTTTTGGAGATTCATAAATTGCAGTGTTTTTACTGGTGTGTGTGCTTTGTTCATTGTAGGAGACGCAGGAGGCTGAAAAAGACAAGAAAGATGAGGAGAAGGAGAAAGAGAAAGAGAAGGAGAAAAAGAAGGAGCAGGAGCCCAATTTCCAGATGTTGGAAAATCCAGCAAGAGTAATGCCAGCGCAACTCCGAGTGCTAACCATGCCTGAGAACTGTCGCTATCAGCCATTTAAACCAGTGAGAGACACAAACACACGCGCGCACACACGCACACACACACACACACACACACACACACACACACACACACACACACACACACACGCAATCATTTTCACCAAAACATACCCGACCCTTAACAGAACTGGCCCATAAAGCCTTGGACGTGAGCCTTCTGTAAATATTTGATCGTTTTCCGTCGTAAATAATGAGATCGACACAACCCAGTATTTCAGAAGAGTACAACGACACCGCACTAATGTCTCCAAATAAACACTGTAGAGCTTTAGCCTGTTGGACTTGCTCCATTTTTGTATTGCAGGGCCTTTTTCTGTCCTTTCCTCTTTTTTTTTTTTTTTTTTTTTTGGTGAAATGATATTTACGTGAACAAAAACATTCAGCACTTCACCTTCCTGTGGTGTTCATGACTCAGCAGTGCTCAGTGATGGCAGGTGGGACTGAAAAATTCGAACATTTGTTTTATTTTTTTTTTCTTATTATTATTCATTTTTTTCTTCTTTTTTCCTCCACCACACACCAAGCATTGTTAAAATGCAGGAAATGTTAGGTGTTCACAGATCTGAAAAGTTCAGGGTTTAGGCAAAAGTTTAAATACAGTGGAACCTTGGTTTGCGAGCATAATTCATTCCGGAGACGTGCTTGTAATCCAAATCACTCGTATATCAAAGCGAATTTCCCCATAAGAAATGATGGAAACTCATAATTCATTCCACAACCCACAAATATTTATATAAAAATGACAAAATATAACACAAAATATAAAGTAAAAATACATAAAACTATCATGAATTTGCTCGCGTGGGGCGCGTGTGCAGCGCACCTATTCTGAGCACTCCCAATAGTGGCGCATGTCGGAGAACGTGCGCGCTAAAGACTACTTCCTGATTTTCCATGGCGCGTCACATGGGTGGCGACAGGTGTACCGGATTGGTACTGATTGTGGGAGCTATAAAAAGACTCCCGCAAGCACGCCAAGGTCGCAAAGCATTAGTGGCCAAGCCTTGCTTTTCCCATGTTTGCTTTCTCTGGTTCTGACTAAGTTTCTGTTTCTTGGTATTCAACCCCACCACACCTGACAAAAACAAAATAACCTTCACTTTACACTTAAAAAGAATCGTGGCTGGTGTGAGGAGAGGGGAGAGTACTTTCACTTTTGACTTTCACTACAACTCACAATCACTGCAGTCTGTCGCTCTCTGGGATCTTTTTCTTTTCATGCGTCTTTAACAAGGAAACTATCCACAGATCGCTGCTTTTTCCTCCTTTTGAGGATTTTGCAGAAATGCGACATTGCATTGTCATTAAACAGATTCATCACTCGCACTGCTACAGCCTTATTCGGGTGGTGCTTTTCTACAAAGTTTTGCACTCTTTCCCACATTTTACCCATCTCCCTGATCTCATTTGAAGTGAGGGATTCCTCAGTCTTTTTCTATGCTAGCGCGGATGTTGATTATACGAGTGACCGCAATCCCGCAGTGAGAGAGAGAGAAGTTGTGATCACTCGGCAGACGAAGCGTATGCATACTACTCGTATTGCAAGACATCGCTCGTTAAGCAAGTCAAAATTAAAAAATTTTGCTCGTCTTGCAAAACACTCGCAGACCAAGTTACGCGTAATCCAAAATTCCATTGTATTTTGTTGTCAAATCACAGGTGCATTCCTTCCTTTGTGGGACATCATCTCAAATATCAGGCAAAAACATGCCCATGCTGTTAATTTTACCTGCAATGTCTGCAATGAATTGTTCTTTGTTTGTGGTTAATATCCTCATATTCACTCATTAACAAGGTTTTCACCAGTTCTTCACTGTGATATTTTTTCCCCACTTGTTCCCTGAGCTGCAGCCTGATTGGTAAGGAGGCAAAAATGTGTTTCACGTCACCTCAGCGATTTTTCTGAAAAGTTCACTTGTGCTGATGGTTAAGAAAAACTGACAGTGAATGCAGCCTGACACTGTAAACTCATCACCTTAAAACTTTCCTTTATTCCCGCATTGAGATATAGCTTCCCTAATGCACATCACGTTCTGCAGTGCTTTTTAATAAAACTACTAAAGATACACACAGTTAGAGCTTGAATACGCATGTGCGCGCACACACTCAATACGTCAAAACCCCCGAAATGCTAATGTAAGGAGGCAGAGCTTTTCTTAACTGAGCTTGCTCAAGGGCCCCAGCTTGGTTATGACCTTCTGATCAGTGCTCCACTGTCTTAACCCCTGAGCTACCACTGCTCTAGGCAGATATTGTTCCAGTCATGAGTTTGTCTGAGATCGCTGTTTCTGTTTCTGGAATGTGATGAAAAATTAACCCTATGGTTCAGTTTAATAAAAATCACTGACTGCCGTTTTAACTAGCTGTAATAGTCCCTGTAACAGCCCCCAGCCCTCTGTCCGACGCATCCGTCTGTAACAAGAAAGGGAGAGAGAAGTCAGGTGAATGCAAAAGTGGCCC
>JAQMCW010000007.1:13161847-13175583 GCA_030068335.1 Chrysichthys cranchii
CCTGGGTAGGTCGCCAATCCACCGCAGGGCCAACACACAGAGACAGACAACCATTCACACTCACATTCACACCTACATTTAACTTAGAGTAGCCAGTTAGCCTAATCCCCTCTGTACATGTCTTTGGACTGTGGGAGGAAACCCACACGGACACGGGGAGAACACACAAAGTCCACACAGAAAAGCACCCAGGCCTGGGGGTCGAACCCAGGACCTTCTTGTTGTGAGGCAAGACAGTACTAACCACCACACCACCGTGTTGCCTGATCTCATATTGCTCATATTGATAGACATTGTGGAAAATGTGAGTGCTTTAAATATAAGGTTAAAATTGTGCTTGCTGTGAAAAGAAGTCAGGTCTTACTATAGAGACAGATAAGACGTTAGCACTGTGATAGTTTTACAATGCCCAAGGTGCGCCCCCCCCAAAACTTCTCACCACAAAAATGCATTTTATGAGATAAGGTATCAAGATAGGATTCTTTAATTTATTAATTGGCATGAAAATGGGTAATCTGGCAGGATTTTTTCTACAGGAGAAGTTTATTACGGTGCATTCCACTTTTATAATTCCATTATAAAAGCAATTGCATCAGGAATTTATCAGTTCACTCTTGGAGGAAAATAAACCCAACTTGCTAGTCTAAAATCAGAATTTATATCCTCAATTGATTTAAAAGAAGTAACAACACACATAAATATTCTCTCCTGGAGATTCCAGGAGGTAAATATCACTGGTATGACATTTTGTCAAACATCAGGTGGAGAAAGTCATGGTCACTACCATACAGTTCCTTAACAAAGCCAAAGAATACATTTGAAAATACTTCAGAATATGTATCCATATTGATTTAAACTTTTTTGAAGATAAAGATGTAAATGATTTGTGTGTTTTTGCCTTCCGAAAGTGAATGTCATTCACCTATTTTCCGAGTGTCTTTTTTTCTCCCCAAAAATGTTATAGAGATAAATATGCCATTAAATATGTTAGAAACATTTTTTTCTTATTACTATTAGCTGTCTGTTTTCTTTTCTACTTCCTTTTAATTTTATTTTGATTTAAAAAATAAGTGCTTAAAATGTATTAGTGCATTACAATAAAAACATTGCAGTTAATTTAGGATTAAATAAGCACCGCCACACCAAACTTCATATCAACATATTTTATTAATGACAAATAATCTACACCTTGTCATGGTGAAGGACATGCAGTCACACTTTGTAAAAAAAAAAAAAAGATGCAAATCTGCTTTTCTTTCTTAGGAGGAAACAATAAGTAAGGGGGGGAAGAAAGATAAAAGGCAACCAATGGACAGAGCTTAAAAATATAGAGCATGGATATGAGCATTTGCAGATTTACAAGATTTTACATCCAATTTTGTTTTTCACACACACAAGCACATACACACCCTTAGAAATCAGGTGTAATGCAAAAACTTAGTTTAGTTTTTTTTTTTTTTTTAATTCCAACAGAGAGATTTAGGACAGAAAAAAGCAAAAGATAATCTGAACACTTCATAAAGATCAGAAATTCTGATTTAACTGAATCTGTTCAAGTGTCCAGCACTTTTCTGTAATCTTAAGTTTATAAATGTGCTTTTGTAGTAGCTAATCTGCATCTAATATGTTGGTTTTGTGTCTCACAACAATGCTGTCAACACTAAAGATTGTTCTGGCTCTTTCTTGCTCTCTCTCCCACACACACACACACACACACACACACACACACACACAGCAATGATGAGTGCTTACAGTGTTAAGTTACCGAAAGGCAAAAATTACATGCTGCATTTACAAACTGGGTGCCAATAATTGAGGAGCAGTTCGCACAAACATGAAATGTCTACAATCAGCAGAGATGTGTTCGGTGTTTGATATCTAAAGTTTTCGTCTTTAGTCCTGCACTGGAGCAATGAGGCTCATGAAGCTACCAGGTAATGCAAGTCGCCCAAAATGTTTTCTGTCAATAAACACCTGAACTGATGTACTTCATCTCCAAAACAATCTTCATAATTTAAAAAGTAAACATAAGTGTAAAAGCAGTCTAAGTGCATAGTATAGTTTTTACAGATTTAAAATTCACTTTCACTGCTTGAATTCAGTTAGAGGTTGAAGCATTCGGTGTACCTCAAGAAGTCCCACTGTAAAGCTTTTGGTTGATGCAGACGTCCATTATTTATTAGCAACATTTGCCTCGTAGCACCAAAACAAAGCTAAAGGAATAAACTTCAGTTATTAAACCAGAGTCTACATCCGACTACATCTGAAATAAAGATAGGTGTTCTGGGAGAGATTGGGTTTAGAAAAGAAGTGGTGTTTGAGGGGAGGGAAGGAAGGAGGAGGTCTGGGCAGGGGCAGGATGGAAAGAGGTGAGACACACACTCTTAATTTAAAGCCTGCCTCATTCAGTAGTCATTTAGTATAGGTGTGAGGAACACAGACTCCTACAGCTCCTTAGACACATTTGAAGGCATACTCAGAAATTAATTAATTCACCTCCCTTTCTCCATCACTTATTCACTGGCTTGCTTGCTTTGTCACTCCCTCCTTCCACGAAGCTGTCGTACACTAACAGGTTTTCATTTATTACCACCTTTATGCACTTGCCCGTTAAACCACTCACTCCTTAATCAGCATCCTCATTCTCCCTCTTTTCCCCTATCAGTCACTTCAATACTCTGAAATACTAATTTCCTCAATGTTTCCCTCCACATCCTCACTATCATTCACACCCATATTCATTCCCGCCTTCCCTTCATTCCTCCCTCCTGCATTCACTCCCTCATTTCTCCACCAGGGGGTGTGGGTGTAGCAGCACAGGGTAACTGTAGTGGATGTGTTATTTTGTCATGCTTTAGGGACTAGTTAGCTGTGAATGCTACTTTAGCAAGCAGGCTGTGGCACTTTGCAGCGATATGATATCAGAAACCAGCAGAGAATAATTAGGCGGTTATAATAACAGTAAATTAATATCAGTACACACAAACTTAAGACCAAAGTGCAAGAAGGAAAAAAAAAAGTGAAAACTTGCTGTAGTGGAATTGTAAAGGAGAACCTGTGTTACTGTGAAAAAACAAACAGTCCATGTGTGAAATTTGGAGCAATAATAAAAACAACACAAAACGACACAAACAAAACATCACGATTGGCAAAACATGAAAGACAAAGTGGCTTTGTCCCAAATGCTAGTGTCATTTAAAACACACATACACAGAACAGACTTTTTGGTGTGTTTGTGCATTCACGCTAATTAGCATGTTGGATCTTACATATAGCGTCCCAAGTCATACATTCTTTGACATTTTTGCAGAGACGGTCAACTAGCATTTGACACTCAGCCAAATCTCTCTGGGATTTAGATCCCTGAACAGCTCCCCGTCAACTTCAGTAGTTCACACAGTTTTAGTTAATGACATTATGAAATGTTTAATTCATAACATTAGGCACAGCTGTATGTAATTAGCTCTCAAGTAATAGGGAGCAAAAATCATTAGCTGTGCATACAGTAGACGTCAAATAAATCAAAAGCTTTAAAGTGATGTTTCGGTCAAAAATGACGCGCACACAAAATCCTCTCTAGAGGTATGCAGGATGCCAACATGGGGGCTAAAAGTTTACCAGCACACCACTAAAGAACAAGCAGCAAACTTTAGCTCAGACACCAAATCTAATGAAGGTATAGGATTTTATGTGTGTGTCATTTTTGGCTGTCCTCACTAGCAACCTTTATTAACAACCCCACAAATGATGCAACCTTTTTATATAAATAGGCAAAGGTCCATTATGGAATCATTTTAGTGCCAAAAAAGGTTTAGAATTTCAATCTAGAAGCCCCTGAAATTGACCAACAATTCAAAATTTTATTTACTAAAAAACAAAAACAAATAATAAAAAAAAAAACTTCATATAATTTTTGATGAGTTCACAGGTACATTAGGCTCACCCATTTCCACACCAGCCTCTCTTTTTTCTCTTGAAGTTAATAAAACAAACAAACAAAACAAAACAAAAAAACCCCACATCCTGTCATGTTACGAACAAACTGCAAAGTGTAAATTCCTCTGTCCTGAAAACTTCTGGTCTGAAAGTCATAGCTTTTGCCAGTTACGAAGGGCTGGAACTAGAAACTCCTTCCACAAATGTTAAACAAACATATTTTTACAGAAAACATCATAATCAACGATTACACATGCTTTTAAATCAGTGTATGTGAAAAATCCACTATAAACTTCACTGTGAATGAGCGTTCACCATAGAAGCAATAAGGTAGCAGAAAGTTACAGGGTTACAGTCCATCTAGATCATAGAGCATAGAGCAAAATCTGAGCAGGTGGATCCCAAATTACCCGGTCCTGGAAGCAACTTATATGAATAGGCTTGTTTAGCAAGCCGATTTATTCAAACAAAAATGATTAGAAAAATTTGCAAAAAACAAAACAAACAAATCACCAGTTTAAAAAAACAAAAACAAAAAAAAACCTAAAAAAGAGAGACGGAGACTGGTAAAGGGTTGGAATAACAAAAATGCTGAACTTATCATTCTTTGTTTATGTTTGCAAAAATTATTGAATTGCAAGTTATACATTTTTATTACTTTCTAGTTCAATTATTATTGGGGGAAAAAAAATTCCAACACCAAAGATCTGAGGTAAAGAGGGGATACCTTGAATTGTTGCTTTAATACATTTGGCACAAAAATGACTCCATATTTGTTGCTGTTTCAAAAGCGATTCGATATTAGTGATGACAGTGGTGACAGTATAATCGCCAACTAAACACCCATGTTGGCTCAAAGCATGTCCACGTACCGTGCTCTGGGTTTCTGCTGTTGGCAGGTTAGTAAATATAAATGTACTTTTTAATACTTTTAGGTGTTTTTTTTAAAGGCCTATTAAGGTGTCTAACCACTGAATAGTTTTAAGACTCAAAGCTCTTGTTTACATGGAGAGCAAGGCTTCTGTTTGTCGTGACATCTGACTGGAGGGACGAATTCATCCAAGTCTGATGATTATACTAATGATCAAAGACATTAATATAAGGCATATGCCAACTAAACATGGAAATATGTTGATTATGCCATCTACAGGCAATAATAGTAGTATATATGGGGTTTTACTATCTTGTACTGACACTGCAGTCTTGTGGCTGCATGTTCAATTTAAAAATAAAAAGCAGTGACTTGGTTAGCGCTGATGATTATGCCTCTCTGATAACAGTCTTTGGGTCTTTGTTTCTTGCAAGACAAAAGTAACAAGACACACTCTTGGCAACAGACGGCGCAGCCAGCGGGTCAGTGTGGTTTTGCATTGCAGTGCGTGTTGAATACAAAAGGAGCATCAGGGAGCAGAGCATCCTCAATCCCAGCCTCCGAGACTCTTCCCAAAGCACCACATCCTCGCCTACGACTCCAGTGAATCTGCTAAAATAAAGAACAGAAAGCGAGTCCAAATGAGGAGTTTCCACATTGTACTATGTCTTAGGGAAACATCCATTATAATGCTGAATCATAAGAGATGTGGCAACTCTAATGTGAGGCAAACTTGTCAATATTGGTCTTATTATCAATAGACTGCATCTGTTCAACTAGCTCAAAATCATGAATTACTTGTCCTTAAAGAGACTTTTAGTACATGACAACTGCTTTTGTGATTCTGCTAAATACTGTCCTTTATAAGTATTTCAGTAGTAAATTATGAATAACTCACCATAAAATCAGCACTAATAATCAAAAACTCTTTACCATCTTGAGGAGGGTCTACATTAATGTCCTCTGTCTCCGTGTCATCCTTCATCTCCTCATCCTCCTCTTCATCCTCCTCCTCCTCCTCAAGCTCTCTGGCAATCAGCTGTCTGGCCAGTTTAATGTTAAGTCCTTCATTATAATGCATCTTCCTCATCATCTCAAACTGCTTCTTTTTGGCTGAAGAAAAGAAAACAGACAGAAATGAGAGTCACTTCAGTTCTAGGTGACCCGTGGTTGGGTTCTCCATTTCCTCATTGACGTCTACATAATTGTCCTTGCTGACTGGAGCTGATCAATCAGAGGAGCCTCGTTTCACTTTAACGCCAGAATTATTGATGTTCTCTTTAAATATAAGCAGCAGAAATTCTTTGGCTCGTCCTCTTAGCAAGGGTGGCAATGTTTATGGAACATACTGTGTGTGTATTTTTCTGACTTTGTCTGTTCATCTCTCCAACCATTCATCCATCTCTCAGCCCATCACTCTGTCACTTACTTGTCTACCTCTCTGGCTATCTCTGTTTGCCAGTGTGTCATCATCTTCACTTGTCAGTCTGTCTATTTGTTCCTCTCTCTGTCTGCTTGTCTGTCTCTTCTACTGTTTATCTCTCTGACTGCTTGTCTGTCTATCCAATTACGCCACTCTTTCTCTGGCTGTTTTGTATCAGTACTGATACACCTTGAACACCTCAAATAAAGCCTCTTGGACCAGTGTAGAACTGTCTTCAGGTTTAAAACTATGATTTTTTTGCAATACTGGAGACAGAAATCCTGATGGCCCACCCTGTTCCTCCGGACTGAGCTGCTCTTCCTCCTCACTGCTCTCCTCCTCTTCCTCCTCCTTCCTCATACACCGAGGACCTGATCCTTCAGCTGCTGCCAGTCTACACAAAGAAAGAGTAAAATACTAATTAATGAATATATACAAAGGGAACAGACAGACAATCAAAGAAAGACACAACTGAACTGAGTCAGTTCACACGCACAAACATGACCAAATATCTCTCCTGTCTTGTTTCATGCAGAGGTCCAGATGTGTAGCCTCTCTGCAGCTGTACTCAAGTGTTTTTAAGGACCATGCTACACCACACAGCTAAATAAAATTTCTATCATCACAGCCATAATTTGCAGAAATACCACTCACAGTCAGAGTCGTGAGGCTCAAACCTGCAAACGAACAACACACACCATCTCAAATAGCTCTTACATCATCATGCCTGGGAGTCGTGCAGCCAAAGACTCACCACTAAATTTGATTTGACTCGACACAGAGCTGCAGGCATCATTTAAGGCTCTAACTGCATACCGTAATAAATAGTATGCCAGTACACATATGACGTTCATGCTAATTAGGCATCCTATTTAACATGCATAATGTGGTTTGGGACACAGCCCTGACCTCTCATTGAAAATGTATTACTTGTATCTCTCACAGCAACCCACATTACCAAACGTTTGTCCCCGAGCAGCCTGCAAAGCCACTCATCAGAGAAGGCAAAATTCCAAAATCTTGTATTAATCAGCTTTAATTATGTCAAATAAGGAGAACCGAGGGTATGAAAAAACTCTAATGCCACCTTGCTTGAATATTGATCAGACAGCAGACAGTTCATTCTGATTGCTGGTGGTGGTGGGGGGGTGTTATGCAAGAGATGAGATATCATGAAGAGGACGAGGTTTTTCATTTTACACACTCACTTCTTGGCAAGGGCATCCACAGTGAGGGCTGTGTTACTTTCTGAATCGCTGTGCACTTCATCATCCTCCTCCTCCTCACCTACCATCCTAAAAGAAAGAGTATAGCACAGCAGGCATCACTCCCATCAATCTTGGCCAACAGACACCAATGCATTGCATACATTATTAGCGAGGACTGAACAATGCATATTATTGCAAAGATTACACCTCTCAGGACCTCAGTGTGGTGTTGCCACATTTTTGCCCTTTAAAACATTCCTGACATTCTTGCTGTAACTGGAGCACTGTGAGGTCACTAAACAAGCTCCAAAGCTTTGGAAAATCCACATCCAATATGTAAATGATCAGAAAATATTGACCTGAAACATGGAAACTTTTAGCCACAGAACCTATGCTCTGTTCATGGGAACTAATTTATTAGTTGTTAGCGATTATGGTACTTGGGATATAAGGACAGGGTGGTGTTTCAAAACTACATTGTATGCATATTCATTTTAGATACATTCCTCAGCTATTTAAAATAATTTGTAATAGGTTTAATGTAATGTAGAGTAATTTATAAATGACAGCTTGCACAAGGCAAGTCCAATCTTCTGGTTTACTTCTTATTAGCTCCTACTCATGTCCTGTTTACTGTGCCTCTGTACAAATCTTCCAAGTCCTCTATCCGTCAGCAAATCAGGGTTTGAATCAGTAACACTTTCGGTCATGACCGAGATTCTCTTATTTGTATTTAAGTAAATAACATTAAATAAGTATATCTCTTGTTGCAAACAAGAATAGGTCCTTTCTTAGTCAGGAAATCAGTGATCGAATCGATTGATCTTTAAGTCATGGAAAACAATAATCATTTATACATGACTATTGTGTATATATAGATAGGATTTAGCACTCTTTTTGAATGTTGTACACAAATCATAGATCAATTTCAATGACTAAAATATTTCCTTTAGTCAGGATGGTTTCATTTCATTTGTTCATA
Source organism: Chrysichthys cranchii (assembly GCA_030068335.1). Classification (NCBI taxonomy): domain Eukaryota; kingdom Metazoa; phylum Chordata; class Actinopteri; order Siluriformes; family Claroteidae; genus Chrysichthys; species Chrysichthys cranchii. The sequence continues at coordinate 13,170,268 of JAQMCW010000007.1, forward strand.
TCGTTCTATAATGTTTCATTTTCACTTTTGTCGTCATTTCCTCTCTTTACAAATTAGAAAATAAGCCATATTCCCCATTTTGGGGTCAGTCTCAAATAAACTGAGCACTCTGTCTGTCTCTCTCTCTCTCTCTGTGTGTGTGTGTGTGTGTGTGTGTGTGTATATAGACAGGGTACATCATGCTCACCGGTTATATGGCGTACTTGGTTCATCGATTTTCATCAGACCGTAGTCTTTATCAGCTGGGTGATACGTGGCCAGGATGTTCATCTCGTCCCATTTCTGTGACTTCTTCCTAAAACGATGTGTCCGAATACGGCAAAAATCATTAACACTGAAGCAAACAGAACATTCCCCTTGAGAAACAAGTGCTCTGTCCCACTTTAAAACTTTAACAAGTCACAATGAACTGTGTGTGCAATGAGATCCATTACGTGCTATTTATAATAAGATGCTAATTATAGCACAAAACACTGGTTCACCATTACAAGTACAGCTGACAGGATTCATTCCCCAATGATTCAGTGATTTTGAAGACGTCACTATGGTGAAGGAGTCGTCAATGGTTCATGATCTTACATCAGTAAATATGATTATTAAAACCAGATGTTACGCAGGCTTACAGGAGATATTCTTGAGCCATGTGCTTTATCGAGTTCATCAAACATGATCTGCTCCTCATGACTCAATGAATTTTTTAGTAATGACTGAAATCCCTTTCTTCAGCAAATCCGATTGAATCAGTGACTCTTTTTATTTACAACACAGATTTGCTCCACTGTTGTTCATCTGTTCAGCTTTTAAATCAGCAACTCTTTCAGTGACAAAAGACACTCCCTCCTGTCTTTCAGCGATTCAGCATTGAAATCTTTAGGTCATACCCAGCATTTACTTCTCTGTCATTCAGTGGATCAGTGACTCTGTCATGACTGGGATTCGCCCTTTTTCCCTTGGGCAAATGAGTTCAAAATTCACTCCTGTCTCGTTTAGCAACGAAAGTCAGTGAGTTTAATGAGTCCCATTTTGAGTTTACACACCTTGATTTGAAGATTTCCATCTTTTCAGTGGTTTCAGTGTGTTAGGTTAGTGATAATTTTAATAAAAATATTTTCTAAGCACACAGACATACAGAAATATTATAAAAGTTTAGATATTAACAGCTATATCATAGGTCTCATGTTTGTTCATGACCAGGAAGCACAAATCTGAATGAATCAAAGAACAAATTATTTAACTAAGCAGACTCAAACGACTCGAGTCACTTGAAGAGACATCACAATTTCAACTCTGGACAATCAGAAGTATGGATAGAAAAAGGTGAAAGCGAAGACATGTGTGCGATTATGTCTTCCAGTCTCCATAGGTCTCTGTTGCAAATTGAAAAAACAGTGCAACATTGGTACAAATATGCTGCTGTACTACAACACCACACAGTAGTGGGTGGTTTGGGACATGGCCCATAATGGAAGTCAAATCCAGCAGAGGTGTTGAAATGAGTGCAGTGAGTAGGCAGGTTCATAACAGGTTTTCTTTGAAGGATTAAAAATAAACAACATAATCAACCATGTCCTCATCCTTAGACAATCTGCTGCTCAGCTGCACAAAGATGCCCAGAGGATTTCTTTTTCTTTCCTTTTACGTTCAAACTAATCTGGTATGGATACAGAAGTCTGCTCCATCTCCTGAGACGGAAACACACCAAGAGGCAGCGTGCCCTAGTTTCCTTCGAATAGGAGTGACTGATTTAAGAACAATGTCACATCAGTGAGAGAAACATGAAAGAGAAGGAAGTGCTGTTGTCACAATTACCCAAATAAAACATCATGGACAATAAACACATCAGAAGTTCACCAGTCTTTAATGCTGCAGCATTTACAGTCCAGTTAGAATACGACAGTGACCTGTTAATATGTTTTTGAATACACAGAGTTAAGCATTGTCTAATTGTTTTCCGTCTGTCTGTGTGTTGCCCTGCGGTAGATTGGTGACCTGCCCAGAGTGTGTCCCACCTCTCACCCGATGTCAGCTGGGATTGGCGCCAGATTCCCCCCGCGACCCTGACCAGGATTAAGCGGCAGAAGAATAAAGAATAATTGTTTTCCATGTAATGGCAATTCTTTTCCTTAGTGTTTTACTGAAAGTAATTCAACTGTAACAAAACAGACTTGCCATGCATTCATCATCTCGCATAACAGTAAATAATTTAAAAATATATGAAATTACTAATATTATCCAGTGAACAAGGGACTCCTTCGATCACAATCAGTATTTGAATCAGTGAATCCCTTGGTAATGGAAGAGATTCACTCTTCTTTCATTCAGTGACTCATTCAATCACAACCCAGACTTGCCCCTCTGTCACACAGCCAATCACTATTCAAATAAGAGAATCTTCTGGTCACAACAGAGATTTGCAGCTGTCAATCAGTGAATCAGTTTTTGAATCAGTGAATCTTTTGGTCACAACACTGAGTCACTCTTCAGTCATTCTGTGAATCAGTGTGTGAAATCAATTAACATTTCATTCCCAGCCAAGAATCATTGTTTCAGTCAGAGAATCATTTGGTCAAAAAAACGAAATTTGCTCCTTTGTTGTTCAGGGAACACGTATTTGAACCCATGAATCTTTGGCACACAGCTGGAATTTGCTCATCTGTTACCTAGAAAATCATTGTTTAATTCAGTGAATCGTTTGGTCACAGCAGAGATTCACTCCTCTGTCATTCACAGGACCAGTGTGAAAACCAGATTGTGTATCAATGAGTCTTTTGGTCTCGGCAGAGATGCCTCCTCCATCGTTCAGGAAATCAGTGGTGTCTGATAATGTCTGTGAGGGTTGACCCTTGATGGTTTTCCCATTAGAAAGGGTTCCTATAAGACATAGGATCCTCCTGGGATGCAAAAAACCTTTCATTATCCACAAACCCTTAAAGAAGTCCCAGTTTTTCTGAGTACAGACAGCAACATAAATTCACACAGATTTGTCTAAATCGAAGCACAAAAAGAACACAATAAAATAAGCAACAATGGGGTTACAAAAGCATTGAAATTTGATTTTAGACTTAAAGTATCGGTGGTCTTGTGATGGTCATGGATCGCGATCTTAAACTCATACAAATCATACCGCCCAGCTCGGATTACCTTTTTTCACCCTCTTTTTAACCCTGCTCTGGTACCATGAACAAAGTCCCATTCTTGATACCATGCGATGCATTTCATCATGGCTTTCCACACCATCTTTTGCATGGTTGCAAAACACATTTAGTTCTTCTTTCCCAGTATCTGCATCAGTCTTTTATTGTGACTGCATAATGGACAGAAATACGACCCTCTTGTTCTTCTTTGGAACAATGGACAAGAGAGTGAAATAGTTTATTGTTATTGTAGTGAAACTACTACATCTTCCTCTGAATCCAAGGAGAGATCCATCCACTGTGCACCCACAACAAGAAATAAGGAAAAAACACCTTTATCACACTGAAGGTACTAGTATGGGGTCAATTTGACCCCAAAGTGAAAATGAATCTAAATTTAAAAAATAATAAGCGGAAAGACTTTGAAACTATCGAACATGTATTTAGGAAGGCCTTATGAGAAAATACACGGCAGACAAGGTCACCAATCGCGATGGTTTCCAAAAAAAACAAAACAAAAAAAACAAACAAACAAACAAAAAAAATGGTCCAAAGAGGGCTGGGGGTCACTAGACCCCATGGTACCAGGGCAGGGTTAAATAAGCTCTGTACATTTGCAAATGCACCACAAATTATGCGCTCTCCCATACCGTTCAATATTTAAACGGTACATTTATAAGTGTTTTATTTGCTCTACGTGGTCAGTGACGATTGTCATGAGTCCCTACATTAAAAGTGCACTTGGCCAATAAAGTAATTCGAGCCAATTCAATCCACTGCAGATCGGTAGTTAACTAGCCATACACACACGGGCTTGTTGTGCAAATTTGTTATGACAGGGTTATCAAACTGCTTCCAAAAACTCCAATTAACCAGTTATCTCCTTTAGATTACCTGACAAGCCCAGAAAAATGACTTTGTACGAAATAACCTACTAACAAACAACTGACACCTAACATGAGTCAGCTAAGGCAGAACCGCGTCGGTTAGCCACGGCTAAGCTACACTTTATGATGGTTCAAGCCCAAATGACTACGTACTCCCTACTTAGGCGCACTATACACAGCGCGTGGAATAGCACCAATGTAGTGACCTACATTACAACTGCGGCATATTTGTGATTAAGCCTCGGTTTTTGACAGGTTACGGTTACTCACTGTTGATCATCCTCGGTAAAGCCGGATCCCGTCGGCTCTGTGCTCTCAAATGGGACTTCATTGCACGGTTGGGGAGTGGTTTTATTTTTTAGAATGCCTTTAATGGGCCTCGGGGCTGCCATTCCCGCTCACACCCCTTTAGCGCCGCTCAAAAACTCCTTAAACACGCCCTGGCAGAGGTAGTCTGGCTGTCAGTCAGCGCTGTTTGGGGAAACTGGAAACCAAAACACCGTCCGAAGATCCAGACAATCCTGATTTGACTCAAACCCGGACTGAAATATCAGCTTCAGCACAGTTCTCAGACCTCTCCGTCAAACGCTCCTTTCACTCGTTTTTCAAGTACAGAGTTACGGCGGCCGGAAGTAAGGAACCGGAAGTATGTTGCCGGAAGTAGCGTACCGGGCGTGCGACACTTGGCTGATAGTTTAGATAGGTTACTGATGGTGGGTGGTACTGCTGCTTTCTTTACTTACAACTGTAAGTCAGCGGAACTGCTGGTTTTGGTCCACCTTACAACATTGTTATCTGCATCCTGTTTCTAGAAACAAGTGAGGGGAAAAAACAATGCAGTAAAGCAAAAAATACATTCCGGTTCAGACGTTCACTTAGTTCTGAGTGAAAGCCGACTGAAAATATATATTTTTTAAAACGTTTAATCAAGGTTTAACCAGGGTACTGTTATATGTGTGATCCTATCACTTTGTCTTGTCATTATTTGTAAATTAATTTGTGCCTTATGAAGGGTGGAGTGTCAAAACGTTGTGTACATGTAACACGCTGTTTACTGTTTTCACGATTTTAGTGCTCTGAATAAATTCAGAAAATCAGCTGTAAAAAGAAAAAAAAAACCATGGGTGACGTGACACCTGCTTTGTATTCTGTTGGAATTCCGTGTCAAATTTGGAGCCAGAGTCATCACAGTAAATACGAGAGTCAAAGTCAGGTACCTCCACTCATTTGGTGGGGGGGGGGGGGGGGGGGGGGGGGGGGGGGGGGGGGGGGGGGGGGGGGGGGGGGGGGGGGGG
>JAQMCW010000007.1:13251549-13264330 GCA_030068335.1 Chrysichthys cranchii
TATTTCACTCTTATATTCAACCCACTCATTGGTTGATGGACATCCCAGGTGGTCTCATAAGGACCATTTCATAACATATAGTAGTATTAAAAAAAAACAAAAAAAAAAAACCCACCTGTTTGGAACATTCCACAGGTAATCCGGTTAATTGGTAGCAGATGACAATATAATGACTGGGTCTGAAAGGGACATTGTCAATTACAATCAAGGATGGGGCAAGGTACACCACCATACAATTTCTCAACAGTTGAATTTCTCAACACACAACTTCAAGAAATGTATAGAGTTTACCATCTACCATAATATCAATTAGATTCAGAGCACCCCAAAAAACCTTTGCACATATGGGGCAAGGCCAAAAACCAACATTTAATACCTCTGATCTTCGAAACCTCAGGTGGCACTGCATTAAAAACTGACAGGACTTTATTACATGGACTCGGGAACACTTTTGAAAATTGCTGTTGGTTAATACTGTACATCACTGCATCTATCGAGTCAGTGTTAGCTCAGCGGTTAAGACTACTGATCAGAAGGTTGGGAGTTCAAATCCAAGCACCGCCAAGTTGCCTCTGTTGGGCCCTTGAGCAAGGCCCTTAACCCACAATTGCTCAGTTGCATAAAAATGAGATAAATTTAAGTCACTCTGGTTAAGAGTGTCTGCTAATTGACACTAACGCTAATCTATAAATGCCAAACAAAAGCCATATGTAAATAGCTTCCAGAAATTTCTACAACTTCTCTGGGCTTTAGCTCATCTGAAATGGACAGATGCAAAGTGTAAAAGTGTTCTGTGGTCTGATAAGCCCACATTTCAAATTGTTTTTGGAAATCGTGGCTATCATGTCCTCTGGGCTAAAGAGGAAAAGAACAAACCAGATAGTTACCAGTGCAAAGTTCAATAGCCAGTGCCTGTGATGGTAGGGGTGTGTGTTAGTGCACATGGCATGGGTAACATGCACAACTGTGAAGGCACCATTAATGCTGAAGTGTACATACAGGTTTTGAAGCAACCAATGCTACCATCCAGATGATGTCGTTTTCTGGGATGTCCCTGCTTATTCCAGCAAGACGATGCCAAGCTAAATTCTGCATGTGTTACAACAGCACAACTTCATAGTAAAACAGTATGTGTATTAGACTGGCCTCCCTGCAGTCCAGACCTGTGTGTGGAGCATTATGAAGTGCAAAATACAACAGTGGAGACCAGACTGTTGAGCAACTGAAGTCATATATCAAGAAATAAAAGGGAAAAACTTCAACAATTAGTATCCTCAGTTCCCAAACACTTACTGAGTGTTATTTAAAGAAAAACTGATCTTACATAGTGGTAAACATGCTCCGCCCCAACTTTTTTGGAATGTGCTGCAGATCAGATCAAATCAAAAATGACAGCTTATTTAGAAAAAAAACCCAGTAAACTTTATCACTTGGAATATTAATATATTGTCTTTGTATTGTATTTAGCTGAGTAGGATTAGTAGATAAATGGCTTCTATTTTATTTGGGTCTTGCACAGCAACTTGCACTTGTTGTACGTTGCTCTGGATAAGAGCGTCTGCTAAATGTCTGTAATGTAATGTAATGTAATGTAATGTAATTCCAACATTTTTTGAATCAACGTTATAATTTGTTTGGGTAATGCCAGCATTCGATTATCAGATAACAGGTGCATTTGCTTTTCCTGTGAGTTTTCTTTTGTTTTAAGAAAGTTTATTTGCTTAATGCTTAATAGAATGCACCTAGTTTGACAACTACCAGAATCTCCCACCCCCAAACACACCCCTTTTCATCCTTGCTTCTCTTATCCATGTCCTCTTCCTAGCCAAACTGATCAAGCTTTCCCATCTACTAATTACAATCATCTGCTTTTTACCTTCCCATGTTCTTGTGTAAATGTTGCTTAATCTGTAACTCATATCGCTGTTTAATCCAATCTAATCTAATCTAATCTAATCTAATCTAATCTAATCTAATAAATTGATGTGGAAATCCATGCTCAACCAAAGAGCACAGGTACAAAACTGAATATAAAGCACATAAAAACAGAAGAAAATGAAGCAAAGCTGACATTGCTAAATCAAATGTTCATTGTTAAGCTTGTTTTGGCCAATATGCTCTGCCAGTTGTAATGAGCCATAAACAGTTATGTATAGATTTTTCATACTATGGTTTGACATAGCCCTGTGGGTGACTAGTTAATAAAAACAATAAGTGTATATGATTTAAAAAAATGGGTGCTTTCCCAACAGAATATTTGATTTGCATTACTTTGCTTCATTGTTTATGTAATATGTAATTGTGTTATTTATAATAACTAGATAAATTGGATGACAGGTTAATGGTAAGCACTCAACTCAGTTACAATTGTTATTATATCCAAAGTCATATTGAAATCTTTATGAAACTTAGCTTTCCACCTCAACATTAAAGGCATATTGACATGAAAGAGTTATGGTTCTTTCTGGAGCCTGGCACGCCCTTGACGTCTCTCATGGCTATCCACACCTGGGCCCCTGGTTGATACTGTGGATTCTCTCCTCTGTATCTATCTGTGAATAAAAATAAAAATAAATAATGTGTTCTCCTGGCCACCTCTTCATGGCATTTGTGGGTGTTGTCACCCACATCTTCTTACTGCACTTAAATCAGTCATCCAGTAAAAGTGACTCGGTGGGATTGGCATTTGACTTTGTGGCAGGGTGGTTTTCAGGAGGAGGTTGATTATGCAGACCTAGGTACAGTAAGGGGGTAACTTCCATGAGTCACAATTCATATAGGGAATGTGGGTCTAAACATGACTGTTTCAAATCTCCATGGTGGTAGACATAACTATGTAGTGGGGGCATTGCAGCCAGTGGTGTGGACAGTATTTCAACTATTTAGTAATCTCTTGGTCTGGTCAGGAAATTTGGGCGGAGGGTGAGAGGGTGCTTAGTGGTGGCAATTAGCAGCAGTTAAATTGACTTTCGATGTAGGCCTCTCCCTTGCTTCAAATGTAAAAGAGCATCCCAGAGCACCAAATACTTGGTGGCACATCTCTATGGGGAAAGCATAGGAGGAATAGGATTTGCTGCCACTCTCCCTGACCACCGTAGCCCAGCTGAGAACTTTGAGCAGGATGAGGAACCCTGCTATCCTAGTCTGACCTGAGATGCCCTCTTGTACAGTCAAATAGAGGGAGCACTGAAGCAGGAAACCCTGGCAGTTAGAGATCTCTCCTGAAAATCTGTCAGGTTGTCAGATGAGTGGATTTGAAGGTTCGACGGGCAAGGGGTATACATGCTTTAGCGAGTTGATCGATCTTGGCATGTATTTTGTTTAACCAATGCTGCTGCTCTCCCATGCATCAGAAAGTACTTTCCGGCAACTGTCTGAGCCCGGATATAATCTGAATTATTCAACATTATTTTAAATACCCTTAATTGTACAAGTTAGTGCAGCCTAAATGCCGGTCCCGGTCTGGATAAATTGGGAGGGTTGCATCAGGAAGGGTCTCCAGTGGAAAACCTGTGCCAGATCGAACATGCAGATGAGGGAGGATCTGCTATGGTGACCCCTAACGGGAGCAGTATAAAGAATACGGGTTTAAATATCCTTCATTTTTCATTCTTTAAGTTGTTTATTATCCTTAATTTTTTAGGGCTGAATTTTTGTGATTGCATTTTATTGTTTAAAACACTATATATTTTCAGGATATGTAAAGTATTATTATATTTGCAATTATATTTCCTGACTTTTTGACACACCAAAGTTAAAAGGTAAAATGATAAACACGCATATTCAGCAAAACGTCTTCAACAGACCTCCATTTATCTTTCTATAATTCTTTATCATGATCATATTCCCAAGATACACTTTTTATTTTTTGTTGTTTTGAAATGGAGGGAAACCAAGTCAATATCTGTGAAGCCAAAGCCCAGCTAACCACTGTAAATTACCCCTGACTTAATAATGACCGCATGATGGACTGTGTGGTAAAGCTCCTTTGAACTTACTTGACCCCTAACATTTTGGCTCCATCCTAAATCAAGTGTTACAGACTATAAAAGAGAACATATACAACAGAATTCTTACCTGAGATGAAAACAGCTTTAAAAGTAAATAGATTTCCTTTCCCATTGTGAGCAGATGTATATTTTTCGTCAAGTTTGTTCACTTTCTGAACACACACACACACACGCACACGCACACGCACGCACACGCACACGCACACGCACACGCACACACACACACACACACACACACACACACATGTGTTGGTTTTACTGTCCGTGTAAGGACCTTTCATGGACATAATGATTAATGCAGCTAATTAATATTTATCCTTAACCTCAGTAAATAATAAATTATGATAAATAAACATGTCCCTACGTAAAATTTCACCATATCAAAGATCGTTTTGATGCGTTATATAGCACAGCTGTCATACAAGTTCTTGTGAATGAGCTGTTACCGCAGAAATAATAATGTACAGTTGATCCTCGCATTAACGGACTAATTGGGGGGAGAGTTTGTCCGTTGACTTGAATAGTCCGATGATGTGAAGGGTTTTAGTGTGGGGGGTTAAAATAATGGAAATCCAAGGAAAAACACCACTAAGGTCCATAAAAGTGCTACCATAAGTACTGTAGACATGACAAGCAGCATAACGACCAACATAAATAGGTAAGTACATTGAGAAAACATTGAGGTGAAAAACACCAAATAATCGCTGAAAAAACAGTACAGCTTCACAACGACCACAGCTCAACCGACGCTTGTAAGCAGCTAGTAACACGCACGCCACCGCCGCCTAGCGGGCAATTGCTGAACTACTGGACTCAGTTCGCAACACCTGGGATTTTTAAACATTCGTATTGGACATTCTGGCTAATGGATTATGTATTCAGACCAGCGGATTTTGTCCGTTGCATCCGACATCCGTGAATGCGCTGTCCGTAGATGAGAGGATCACCTGCTATAGAAAATTATTCAACACCTTCTGACCAATCAGAATTCAGAAATCAACAACGCTGTGGTATAAAGACACTAATTTCCTCATACACTATTGGACATAATGGATTATTTACTCGAAATCCTGAGTGACTCATGAGTGTTGTTAATAATCCCGTCATTGTTTAGAAGAAACACACCAGCTTCAGGTGAAACACACGATTATCCGTAACGAAAAGTCAGAGTTTGGCATGGGACCCTGTGAGAATCACTTAACATAACACTAGTGGTACAATCGGCTCTTTCATCTGCTGGTTTCCTTCAATTGTTCCTGGCCTGTAAATCAGATCTGACATTTCAGGATCCGTTTCAGCAAAGCACTTGGCCTGTCACTACCAATCGATTAATCACAAAATATGCTGAGTGTTTAAGGAGGCGAGTTCGAACACAGGCACTGTGGTCGGGTGAAACAAAAAAGGGTGCACATATGCTCGATGCATTTTAGCTGATCTCATATCCCGATTAAAAAAAAAAAAAGTCCAAACAAATGTGTGCTTAATGACGGTGCAGTGATTTGATTTGAATGAAGACCTGATGAATGAGTGTTAAACGACCTCTGATGAATGCTGACTCAGTCCCACGGCACAATTGGAGGACTTACAGCATATGTGGTGTTTGGTGAGTTTGCCGTTTTTGAATACAGGCAGTATCTCCAAAAAAAACCCCAAAAACCCAGAAGCATAGAGGAACTGGTCCTCTTTGCCTCTGAAATACAACAGGTTGAAGTGATTGCAAGTGTTTAAGATAATTTTAATTACAAATAGCCAGTCACAAAGCAATAGGCAAGGATTCAATTTCGACATACATGTCTAACACAGAGCCATGATTTGCACAAAAATGACATTTCATTGAAGTGTAACTGGCAGGACTTTTACACTGCCTGTCTTCCAAACCATAGTGACCCTGGAAGCCATTATACCTGACAGCAGTGGGGTTTCCCCTCCTATATAATGTTAGCAGGATACTCTGCTTTTAGCATCCCGCTAACCTTGCCTCTCTTGCTGTGTGTCCCATTTCACACCTAGTTGCCAAAAGTTCTCTCGTGCCCTTTTTACTCTTATGGATTAAAATTACACAGTGCCCCAAATGTAGTAAGTAATTCTGATGTCCTTGTGTACAATCAGTTTGTAAAACATGTTAATGATTTTTCTCTCTGCAGGAAATGGAAAGGCCATGTTAGTGAAATAGCAGGAACAAATCAATCAGATGACACAGAGTATCACCAAGCTGCAAGCTTTGCCTTGCCGCACTAGGCCCATTCACCTTAATGCTGTTTGTAGGTGGCACCAACAAGCGGGGCTTCATGCTAAAGAATTTCACAATGAATGGTCCCTGAGTGCCATGTTGGTGTTTCATATAAGAGCTAGTTTCCCACCAATTCTCAGCCTGTGGAAAGGTAACTCCTTCCACTGTGAAAGCCGTACATTGGGTGGGGACAACAATGACTCTGTAATGCAAAGCCCTTTAAGCTAGAGTACAACCTTAACCTTAAAGACAAATAGAGATGTAAGGAAACATGAGAGATATGTTAAAATATGTGCATCATTCTCCAATTTCAAAAGTGATTTTAAGGCATTATTGTATTGTTGGCACTAAAAATGATAATTAATAAAGAATTAATATATGGGGAAGAAGGTGAGATAAGTCCAAGGCCAGTCTACTAACTCTGATGGAGGAGTTAAAGGTTGAGGACTTGACTTCCTGTGATGTTCTGTGGTGCATCTTGGTAAAAGCAGTCTTGCTCTGAGCCAGTACATCATAAAGCGGGCGGGCAGCGTTGTCCAAGATGCCGTGTAACTTGAACAGCATTCTCCTCTCTGATAGTGCTGCCTGAGATTCTAGCTTCACCCCCGCAATGTCAATGAAAAAAGTAAAAAAAACAAAAAAAAAAACAAACTTACTGTTGTTGGCTTGTCCAGGTGGGCAAAGACCCTGTGTAGCACGTTAATGATGGCATCCTCAGTTCCCAGTCAGGGCTGGAACGTGAACTGGAGTGGGTCCAAGACTGATCTGACCATGGACTGGCGCTGTGCCAGTACAAGCCTCTTCAGGGTCATCATAATATTTGAGGTCCGTGCCACCCATCTGTAGTCCTCAGGGTATCTGGGGGACAGTATCTTTGGCACAGGAAATGAGACAGGAAGTCTTCTACAGCACAGGGACCCTCTGAAGCCTCAGGCTAATGCTGAAGATATACTGAAGCACTCCACGTAGCTGGGGGGGGGGGGGTACATGCTTTGAGTATCCTGGAACTGATGCCATCTGGGCCCACAGCATTGCTTGATGGGAGTCTCATTAGCTGTCTTCTTAAGGCTGATTTCTACTTCTATGTCAAATCTGTGCTCTAGGTATGGTGCCAATGGTCACATAGGGTGAAGCATTTCTCCTCAAGGAGGCACTGTAATATGAAACACACCAGAATTACTAGCTTTACACAGAGAAGAAGCGCAGGGTCCGAGCTCTGTGTTTCACTGTACAGTATGTATAATGAACCGAATATAACATGAACTAAATGATTTGAAACAAATTTCCTGGCGGAAAAAGAACTCCCACATGATTGATTATAAACCAATGAATTCTCACGAAAAGCACTTCGGAGGTGATTTAACTCATCTGAGTCAGTACGAGCTTTGGGTCGGGAAAGCATTTATACTTGCACATAAGGTAGGTGTCTCCTGTAGGAGGTGCTGTCGCATGAAAAGCACGAGAATTTACTAAGAAGAAGAACAATGTGACATCTGTGTTTCACTGTAGGAATAATTATCAGAAAACCACACTGACAAAATGTTGACTTGAAACAAATTTACTGGGGAAAAAAAGAAACTAGCATGCTTAATTATAAACCAGGTCAATTCTCACTGAAAGCATTTCTGAAGCCCTTCCATGGTTACTGCACATTTTACATCAAATGTAAGAGTTTTTAAGATGACGGAAAGGAAAAAAAATGCCATTTTCACTACAAAAACAAGAATTCTGTTGGAAACAGTATGAAACATGAGGTTCAAAATTGATGTCCAAGAGCTAGGAATTGTTTGTGTGATGATTTTTTTTTTCTGAAAAACACGCGAAAAGAAAACGAAACTGAAATGTACCGAGCACATTAAATATCATAGGCTCATGGGTGCTCTTGCCAAAGCTCTAAGAAATTTTGCTCAGATTCTTGAGTCCACCACGACAAAGCCATGCTCTCCATCATGATTTTTTTGTTGTTGTTGTTGTTGTTTGTTAGCTAAGCTGAGCTGAGGTGAGGTCCCCCGCCACTTTCCGTTGACTCACGTCCTGCACTTTTATTGGCTGTACCGCACTGGCAACTGGCTCAATTTTTTAGCAGGCGAAATATCAAGTCAGAGTCAGCGACTAGTCGGCAAGCTTGTTTGATCACATTTTTGTAGTGTTCACACATATTGATTGTTGATTGCCAATTAAACATGGAGTCATCCCAGAAAAGCAGAGGGTGTTTGTAGCAGAAAAGGGTAGTGGTGGTTATGTGGCCATAAAGGCCAAATTACAAACAATGCAATAAACATCTCATGGGTTAGCGTGAACACAAGGCCAGAGGGTCAGTCATTCTGTGAATCCATTCTGCCTTGAAGAGCAAAATACTGACTCTGCAGCAGGAACTTAAATCCGTGCTGTTTGTTTATTGATTAGAAATGCACATAAACATTTATAGGAAGGTCTATATAGTTCAGAAAGTAAGAAAGTCAATATAGTTTCTCAGACACTTGTTCCAGAATGTTTTTTTCTTTTACTAAAAAAAACCCCAAAAAACACCACCTTGGGAATGTGTAATAGAAAGTTGGATATATGCTAAGAAACTTCAGGAACTGCACAGATTTTTAGGAGATTTTAGTTTACAAATGTATTTAATTATTTATTTTTTCAGGAACAGGCGACTTCTAAATGAACTCAGGAACTTGTTCAGGAACCCAGGGACTGGGGAATCTTTTCTAAGAACATTTAAGGATTTTAGGTTTTTTTTGTTGTTGTTGTTGTTGTTGTTGTTGTTGCTGTTTGTTTGTTTTTTTATTTAAAATACAGGGAATGTTTGGGGAACAGAAGAACTTGCTCAGAAATACTTAACTTTTTTTTTTTTCAGGCCTCCAGAAACCATTTCAGAGACTCTAAAACTCTTTGATGAACTCTGAAAATTGTTTCAGGTATGCACAAACTCTAGGGATTTAAAAAGAAAAATGACAGTGTTTTTTTTTTTCTTTTTCGGCTTTTAAAGAAAATGACACAGACTTGCTCAGGAACACACAATGTTTTTGGAATCTGGGAACTTTTGCAGGGACTCAGACATTTGTTCAGGAATATAGAAAGAGAAACTTGGAAAGTTTATTTAAAAATAAAGGTCCTATTAATTCACTGCAGTTAAAATGTAAATGAGAAAAATGGCACTGATCAAAACAATTAGGGATGGGTGATATTGGGATAAATTATGTCGGGTATCACGATATCTTTTTTATAGTATTATGGGTTTTTTTTTTTTTAATAATTACAAACTAAATGGAACTGAACAGAAATAGCTGATCTGGCGTAAAATATGTGTCAATCTGCATTTTATTGAGATATTTGTAAAATTTTTCACATTATTTATAAAATTCTCTAATGTTTTTGCAAAAATGTATTAAGTGTCCAGGCACAGAACATACATTTACAGATGTCCTGCATTACAGCCATGTTATTAGAAGCTTTGCTTCCTCTGACTTGCAGCTCTAAATGACGTTACTGTCGTTAAATTAAAACAAAAGGGTTAATGTATGAGCAGGCAGCATTAGCCATTCATTATCTTAAAGAGGAAACTGAGGTTCCTGTCTGACTGGCACACTGAGCAGGAACACACACAGGATTGGAAACCTCAGGACTATGACGGAGCAAAAACAGAGTGACTGAATCATGAACGCAGTGATTATGTAATTAAGAAGAATATGGCTTAAAGATTACGCAAGTTCTCGTTACAGGTGTTCTCTTATAGGGGGAAATGATTCATTAGCTCAGATCTAAGAAAAATTCTTATATGAATTTCCTTTTTTCACTCAATGTGATTCAGTTGAATTTTGCATTCTCATTCTACAGAAGGTGTTGATTCATTCTCATACATATCACAGGTTTATATTACTGTATATTAATTGCTCATTCTAGTACGTTATCCTCTCGCTACTAACAGCTCGTTCCCACTGACATCTATAGTAACAACTCATTCACATGTTTCACATAACTGTATTAAAAAATGTTCTACAGAGAACGTGTAAAGTTGCTGTAAACTTTATTTGGGCAAATTCAAGAATCATAATAAGTGTCACACATGGAAAATACATATTCAAAACGGAAGCATTCCATTTTCGAAGTTGAAACAAAGGTCAAAATCAGGAAGCCCACAAGTAAGACTTGGAAAAGAAGTCTGAAAAAAAAAAAGGATAAGACTTTACAGTGCTTCAAAGAATCGGCTGGGTGTGTATAAATAAAAGATGGGAGGGGGTGGAAGCAGAACTAGAACAGAAAAAAACATAAGCTGTTGCCATGGAAACTGTAAAGCAAAAGGGGAATCTGTAACAATATAAGAAGAATAAAACATTTCAGTATGTGAGGTGTTTGCATGTTGTCCATGGGGGGCTCTTCTGGGGACTCCGGTTTTCCAAATTGGTTTCTCTAAATTGCCCGTAGGTGTGAATGTGAGTGTAAATAGTTGTCTGTCTCTGGATATGTGTGGATTGGTGACCTGCCCAGGGTGTACCCCCGCCTCTCGCCCGAAATCAGCTGGGCTTGGCTCCAGCTTCTCCCCGAGACCGTGAACAGGATTAAGCAGCAAAAGAAGAGCATGTGCTGATTTAAGCTATGGGAGATGAAACCATTAATCCATCCCCTACACCACTTATCCTTCAGGGATGCAGGGAAGCTAGAGCCAATCCTAAATGACTTGAACAAGAGACATGGTACAGCCTGGGCAGGTCGTCAATCTGTTACAGGGCTAATATAGAGATGAACAACCATTCACACCTATGGGCAATTTAGAGTAGCCAGTTGACCTTCCCTGCATCTTTATGGACTGCAGGAGGAAACAGCAGAGCCCATAAGGAATCCCACACAAGCACAAGGAGAACATCTACGCAGAAAGGCCCCAGTCGGCCACAAGGGTTAAACCTAGACTGCAGTGAGGCGAAAGTGCTAACCAACTGCACCACTGTGCTGTCCCAGCTGGAGCATATTTAATTTAATAAAGGCTTGTGCTATAGAGCCTTTGCCTAATGACATTATTACTGTGTTTTTGTAGAACATGCATTTCTGTCTGTTTCTACAGTATGTCAATGCATCTAGATATCAAGTTTATTTGGTCTGAAACATGAAGAAGCACTGCAGAAAGTCAAATTGCACCAAGCGGAGTTTCCACTCTCAGGGACATTATTCAACAAAAGTAGCCCCGTTTTCCGAAAGTAAAAGAAAAAAAGAAAAAAAACCCTTGGTGGATTAGGTTACACAGCAGCACAGTTGCTTTTTTTCTTCACAGTAAGAAAAAACCCTTAAAGAGGTGAGAATGAGCGAGTAGCAAACCTGAGGCGTATTAAATCCAGCAGAGGAGAGTCTGGCCGGCCGGTGCGGTGAGCCACAGATGGTTTAGCGTAAAAAAACAGAAGGTCACACACACCTGGGAACGGCATACACACATGCCCGGAGGAAACGGCCCATGGCCAAAACACGCAAAACATCTTTCCAGCTCTGCACCGATTTCCCCAGTTTCCCCTCACTTCTCTGCTTATAGGCTCTAATTTGAGGCTGTCAGACTGTAAATGTGGCCATAATGTGACCCAAGCGAGGTGAAGGGTGAAGAATAAAACCTGCACATTTATTAATGCCCTCAGTAAGCAGGAGAAAGTGCTCTCAGTGGGAAATAATACTGGAGAGTCTCTTTCAGGTTTCATTCCTGCTGGAGCAAAAACGATCCACTTAAAAAAAAAGGTATACATGTACAGAATGGAAGTGGATGACTTCTCAGTCAGTGACATCCACACACCTGCATACACACCTGCAATAAGAAGTGGGTGGGTGGCAGGGTGGGTGTAAGTGTGTGTGTGTGGGTGGGTGGGTGGGTGAGTGTGTGTGGGTGGGTGCGTCTTCATTTCCATTAAATACTAAAATGAAAACGCATTAAGAAAGATTGTGAATTTTGCGTCCCATATCTCATTGACCTTTTGTGAAAAACACCTTAACTCTATACGCCAGATATATCCCGCTGGCGGAAAGGAAATGGACTAATCACAATTCGGTTTTTCTTATGTGGGGCGAATAGTGTTAAGTAATGCCATCTGTGTAAAAAAAAAAAAAAAAAAAAAGCACACTTTTATAAACCTGCACAAATTTGTTAGCTTTCTTCACTTTATCATCATTTTTATCATCATTTCACTGATTCTTCGAACGTGACAGCACAAAAATGAACTCAGATGAACTCCCCGCAGTAACTTTTCCACATTTCCAGATCATCCTGTCAAAAACAGAAACTTTAGTTCCACTACATTCATCAGCTTGGACACTTGCTCACATTTTTCTTTCAGGATCTATGTAACTTTTTTCAGCAATTCAGGAAATCTTTCCAATTACTTTTCAACTTCTTCAGAAACCTTTAAGATCTTAAATACTTTGTTTAGGCAATCCAGAACCTAAAAACTCTAGAACGTTTTAACTTTATCTGGACCCATAAACATTGATTAAGAACTGTGGCTGTGAGGTGGATGGTTGTGGATCATCTTGCGCTCTGGGCCCTGCTGGTGATCAGCTGCAGCTGAATAGA
>JAQMCW010000007.1:13289818-13306383 GCA_030068335.1 Chrysichthys cranchii
GTGTGTGTGTGTGTGTGTGTGTGTGTGTGTGTGTGTGTGTGTGCGTGCGTGCGTGCGCGTGTGTGTGTGTGTGTGTGCCGTATTACTTCTTTACCAGCTATTTCTTTTCACAATCTATCTTTACGCATTTAATCAGAGGTGTACATGACAGGATAAGATGAAGCCGTGGTTATAAGTTTTATATGATAGCTAATTGCAGGTATGAACTAATGTTGTGAGTCGGGAACTGAAGAAACCTCAGACAGCACATACCATAGGATTGGTCAGAGGGATCATTCAAGTCAGTTGTTTGGATTTGTCCCTTGTTTACAATTTTGTACAAATTTGCATAGAATTGAGAACATACAGTATGCATATAGAAAATGATGCTTTGTCACTTGCTAGGGTAGGGTAGAGGAAAGTTATTTGTCCATTAAGAGTTTTTTTTTTTTATTGCAAGTTTGAATTTAAATATTATACAAAGTGTACGTTAACTATTTTATCATCCAGGTCAGGTCTAAATGCACAAGAGCTACCTTCAGATTTTAAACCATACCCCATACTCTGATGTGGGGGAACAATGATTGAGTTGTGGCTACTTTTAGATCCGTGACTTCCTTGTCTATGATAAGTGTGTCATACACTAAATAGCTACATGCTAAACTGGTGGCCAGAAGCTTCCATTATTTGCTCTCAGACTTCACACACCAAACATCTCCTGCCTAACTGACTACATTTAAAGTGAACAGGCCACTGTACATGTCTCATTTTCAAAAACGTTTTATTGTCTTTAATATCTATTTATTATTCTTTAATATCTATTCATGCAATTGGCTGATTGACGGCATGCAGCAAAACTCAAGCCGTCACTGTGAGTGAATCCGCGACCTTTTTTGCAAAACCCGCAAACACGTTATTGCACTTCTTTTCACGAGATGACTCAATGCCTCAAATATGTTCCATTTGTGTTGAGTTTTACAGGGACATGTGCCACCCAGACTTCAACAGCAGAGCCAAACAGAGCGACAGCACTGACGACCACCGCTATAGCGCAATCTTCGTTCGACCGCTAGTCATGCTAATTCATCAGCTCATCAATCAGCCTGGTAAAATATGCAGAGTGTGGTGATGAAGTGGTGTATCTCTATGCCGCTGTCCACCTGACCGACTTACAGGAGGAGTTTTAATACACTATGTTATGTCTGACATGGTGAGTGCAGTAAAACATGACATTATTTGGAAGTTGAGCTGTAAGCTGTGAATCTGTGCTTTCAGCCCAGTGAGAGGTTCACGAGGAACATGTGTCATTACTGTTATTACAAACTCCTGAACGCAGACCGCCACCAAATTATATCCAGACTGCACTCAGTGCCATCCAGAGCCGAGTCCGTATTCATCCTGGAATAGAAGATGACCTAAGAGTGAGTTTTAGTCCTGTTTCATGAGACAGCTTTCAGGTCGAAGTGACACCTCATTAAAACACACACTGAACACTAATGGTAATAACAACACTGACACATTCGACACTGAACACAGTATAGTTTTAGGCCCGTATGTAAATCGAGAAGTTCTAGGCTCAGTGTGGGCTCTGATTTCCTAAGTAAATAATGAACACTGTGTGTGTGTTACTGTTATAGTTAAATGCTGAGTGATCAAGCAAGGTTACTGTCACCACCCAAAAGCTGATTATTTTCCTATAACAGCACAGCCCCAAATTTAACAAGCTGCATTCACACATATAGACAATTTAGAGTATCCAGTTGACCTAATTTACATGGCTATGGGAGCAAACCCGGTGTGCCCAAAGGAAATCCACGCAGGCATGGGGAGAACATGCAAACTCTGCACAGAAAGACCTCAGTCAGCTGGTAGGTTCGAACCCAGAACATTTGTGCTATGAGGTGATATTGCTAACCACTATCCGCGCCGCCATGCAGTATTCACTAATCATAAACATAGCCATAGTATCGTGGACCAGATCTGAGGGAGAGTGAGTGAGGCAGGACTAGAGATATAGAGTTACTGAAATAGTGAGAGATACAGAGTCAGAAAGGGAGCATGTTTAAAATGCATGTGAGGTTTGAGTGTGACAGGACAGCTATGATGTGTTCTTTACTGAAGGAAGGATGGTGTGAGTAGAAGATAGAGGAAAGATCACAGTGACCCAATGTGTTTCATGTTAAACATACAGAGAGAGAGAGAGAGAGAGAGAGAGAGAGAGATAGATGGCATCGGTGCACCGAATAGCACCACATGGGAAAGCTTTCATAGCAGTGGCATGAAAAAGGCATTAAAATCCCAGGCCTAATAAACCAGTTATTTATAGGACTGTAACGGGCTTGTAGTTTGTCTTGAACTAACCCCAAAAAGAAGAACAGAGACACTCGATCCGTGGCGAAGCACTTAGCACAGAGAGGAACTCGCTGGAACATAGCACCTCTCCGGCCGTCTCTCTGCGCCTCTCACCACCCCCTGTGTGCCATCCTACAGTCCTCTCCACCACATAAAAGACAAAAGAGTATTAAAAATTAGACACACAAAAATTAGAGTTTGCGGTCAAGGGCTTAAAAAAGACAAAAAGAAAATTCTCTCAAATATTCTTTATGATGTCACTGGAAAAAATTGACAGCATCCTTAAATCCGTGAGAAGAAACGGAGGAAAAACGTGTTACGATGCACTCAGAACATAGGAGACTCGCATATGTTTCACTCACTTGTTAAGTATTGAAATTTATAAAAAAAAAAAAAAAAAGTATCCAGGGGAGAAAATGTGACGGTCCCAAAATGTTAAGCTCTATAGATCTTGAAATGTCTCATATACATATACTTTATTTATTTACTGAACAAAATGTGTTTCCCTGGACAATTTAGATTTCCTATTTGGTTCGGAATTAAATGTTAACATTAACATCCAGCTTTAATCAGTCTCGTCTTTCCAAAACAGCATGCTCTTCAGCATGTTTGTTTGTGAAAAGCAGTCTGAGTGTCTCAGTGTGCTCCATGAAGTACGCTAAACACTTGTCTCTATCATCGCAGCTTGCACACCAGTTGATAAACAGCTCTGAACGTGTGTTATCCATTTATCCATGTAGAGAAGCATCAATAACGATTCTACTGTCAAGTATCAGTCCATGGACTCAATGTACTCATGGAAACCTATACCAATATCCACTACTGGATGATATTAGGTTCATGTAAGCTCAAGCGTACATTGTCATGCTAAAAAACAGGCAACACAAAATAACAGCAATCTGGCCTGAGAAAAAAATATCCAGTAACAGGTTTTCTTTTCCAGTGTGTGGTTCTTGGCAATCAGCCACTATATCTCATCAACAATGAGAGATCCTGATACATTGGGAACATGATCATACTTCACTTTACTTTATTTTATTTCACTTTACTTTATATAAAATAAATAACTAACACGTTTAAAAATTAAAAATAAAGACGCTGACTGACAACTGTACATAGAGGCCTTGTATTATGTTCTACTCTGAAAACACGGGCGAACTTTGGTAGTTATACAGTTTTCACCTCCTCAAAATATTCCACATTTTGTAGTGTTACAACATGGTATTTAAAATAGATTTCACTGGGATTTTATATCATAAATACACACAAAATATTGCACAACACTCGTCATCCTGAGAACACCATTTTCACAGTGTGAAGCATGGTGGTGGGAGCATCGTGTTGAGCATTATCCTTGTCCTCCTGGATGCATCTATAACTAAGCTTCTCTTTGCCTGCTCATTGACCTTTGGTGGACAGATTGCATAAGGGACTGCAGATTTTGCACAGCATTGTTTAACACAGTAGGACCAAAGCACATATATTAATTTTCATTTCAATTCATCAGAATCAGGAACTGAAACTGGATAAGTGATAATTGAGCTACTGAAGGCTTTGTTGAAGGACTCTGTTGAAAAATCCAACACTTGAGCCATTATTTCCCTACTATACTTTACAACTAGATTAGATAATATTTTATATGACGCCTCAAATCAGAGATCAGATAACACAATGTTCCCATTTTCCTATTATGGAATTTAAATGACTAAACCCCAGCTGGACAAGCGACAGTTCTTACGTATGTACCATCAGAAGTGTGTTCCCCTTATATAACAGAATATACTACATGACCCGTATGATTATTCTCTTTAAAAATAAATCTGTCAAAAGCATTGTGGAGAATCTTATTCTATCCGAGGGTAATGGGTTTTTCCGAAGGTCGCACATTTCAGCACACTCAGTAATCATTTTATGAAGAGGTTTCGTCATACATTATGGAAAAAAAAAAAACCTATGCTCTTCGCATCTACCTCACATCTGCTTGTATAAATGATGAGTTTGACCTCTCGATCACCATGATACAAAAAATACTCATGTGTGTTTGCTCATTTTAGATGCAAAATGCTTGAGAATGGCTGAAGAGGCCGGCTGACAGCTCAGCACAGGCGATGTATTCAGAATGAGCCAAAGCTCCTGCTGCCTGGTGATCATTACGGTTTTTTTTTTTTACCCCACATTTATGCCCACACTGATCAACACCACATTTCAACCTGTCAGGTCCCATTCTGTGCAGGAGAACATGCTCTATATTAACCCCAAACATCTCCTCTGGACTGTGCATTAAGAAGAGCTTTTTGCAAAACCTACTGATGAACAATTCGACCGCCTCATGTGCCAAGTGCTGTTTGCTGTTTTGTTTTGGGGTTTTTTGGTCTCTGTAAGTTGTGCCATCTTCATCTTTGTGTTCGGACCCATCAGCATGTGAAGCTGGAGCTAATTTACCCCCACGTTCCTTCATTTCCATGTAGCCTTCGAGAACCCAGGCTCTAATCCACAGCTTTTTTTCCATGCTGAAAGAGTGATGTATGTCAGAGTCCCTCCATCAGTGCAGTTCTTTTTGAAAGAGAAAAATAGTCACACTATGATCAGTGTCAATTCTTTACTTCATCCTAATGTGCCACTCAGTGCCAGCTTCAAATATTGTTCAATACATTCCAAAAAGATTAGCCAGAAGAAAACTAGTTAGCTTGCTAGCTCTGAATGTGAAACAGACAGAAGAGAGCACAATAAAAATGAGAAATGGATAATAAGTCTAAAGTAGAAATCTAAAAAAGTTATGGACTGAAAACAAAACATAGAAGCTATGCATAACAATGTATTATAAAACTATGGGCATGTCATTGTTAGTTTATAATTACAGGTGCTTCCCGAGTTACGATGGCCCAACTTACGATTTTTCAAAGTTACAATGATGATTGTGATCCGCTCAAAATTGTTAAAATATTTAGAAAATATTTAAAATTCACAGGCCAGCATAACAGCATATGATGTACGTGGACATTCAGAAGATGCCCGGAAGTATGCAGATGACACTCGGAAGTATGCGTTCGATGCTCAGATCACTTGGCTCGCACGATGCCTCACTCTCTCCCATAACTCACAGAGTTACCTTGTGTATCGGTGTATTGTACAGTGCATTACCTCGGGTTTTTTTGTGATTATTAGTGGAACAGCCTCAGCGGCGGCTGTCTGTAGCCGGAGCTCAGTATTTGTGTAGCGGGGTGTCGCGGCTGGACGGAGCTCAGAGACACAGTGCTGCGGCCCACATCAGGTTTGAAACTCTCTGACAAGCTCTCTCTTTGACAGAAATGTGATTTAAATGAAATCTCGCTTAAATATTAACTCGCTCCACAGCATAAAATAGCGGTCTCCCTGTTAGCAAAACAGAGCACATAAAGCACTCGTAGCACCGTGGAGCATGATATGAAACTCTACCAAATAAATATTAAAACAACTGAACTTCAACTGATAACATAACTACATATTCTTTTACACTAAAACAACACAACAGGACTACACAATCACTCATTTTACCGTATTAAAACTTTACATTTCATTTTCAGCACGAGCAGCATTAAACACTCACCTCTTCCTCATTCAGAAAGAAAACAACGGCATGAAGACGGCAGTCTTAAAGCGACAGTACCCAGAATACACACACTTCCAAATTGCACTTTTTTCTTAAATGGGACTGTGGTCTGAAAGCAAATATTTTAATTAATCAAATGAAAGGACACTTGAGATGTTGGTGAAGTTTCAAACAAACAGGAAAAACAATAAATTATAAACCTATAATTTCAACCTGGTCACATAAGCTCGGCTAAGAAAGGCTGAGATACCTAAGCTAGGCTAAGTGGTTCGACACAGTTGTTCGATTTAGGATATTTTCGACTTACAAAGGGTGTGGCCGATTCAATCTCCATCGTAAATTGTGGACTACCTGTATTCACCCACTTGAGTTTTCCACATTTTTTTAGTAATACACCCTAAACTGAAAAAGATTTAATTGCCATTTAACATCATCTGCACAAAAGTTCTGAAAAGTTAACCAAAGTGCTCATCCATCAGGGTTGTGGGGAAGCTGGAGCCAATCCCAGCTGACTTCTGGTGAGAGGTGGGTTACACCCTGGGCAGGTTGTCCAGCTATCACAGGGCTAACACAGAGATGAACAACCATTCACACTCACAACGATGGGTGAACCACATCAATCTAATCAGCATATCTTTTGGCAGAAGGCAGAGCACCCACAGGAAGCCCATGAGGAGTAGATGTAAACTCCACACAGAAAGGCTTCAAACAATCAACAGGTTCAAACTCAGGACGTTCTTGCAGTGAGGTGACAGTGCTTACCACTGTACCACTGTGCCACCCAACACTGATCATCATCACCCTGAAAACATCAACCCTGTGTGAAACCTGTTGGTGATTGCAAAATATTGAGAGCTCCCTCAGCCTCTTGGTTGTTTCCCTGACTAATCTCCTTCATACTGTACATGCTGACTAACTCTTGGTGGATGGCCTTCTTTATGCAAGCGCAGGTTGTAATGTATTCTTTCCATTTTTTAATAATGAGTTTAATGTTGATCTGAGGAATGCTTAAAGTTTCAGATATATTTTAGAACCAAGCCATGATTGATACTTTTCCAGAACTTCTAGACTTCTGTTCTAGACTTGTTTAGATTGTGCCTTGGTCTTCACCGTGCTATTTGTTTAGGTGTGTTCTCTAAGAAAATCTGGGTTCTTCCAGGAAGAAGCATATTTATATTGAGATCACATGACACTAATTGAACACAGGTCAACTCCATTGAACTAATTACGTCACCTCTGGTGGAAACTGAGCCAGAACTAATTTAGAGAGTGAATATTTATGTAGTCACAAATATGTTTTTATATTTCAAAAATCTTCAACAATTTTGAACTGTATTGAGAAGCAAAGGGCATTTAAGAGGCCTTAAAGGACCCTTTGTTCCAAGAGTATTTCTCAAAGTGAAAAAAAAAAACTTCACTAAGCACTTTTTTCTGGTCAGGTTGGAGGTGGATCCAGAGTCTATCCCAGAAATGCTTGAGTGTGAGGTGGGAATACGCTCTGAATGGAAGACCAGTTCATCACATATATGTTAACACTTCAGGGTTGCCAATCAACCTACTGAGCTGTTTTTGGGAGTTGTTAGGAAGCAGGATAACCCAGAGAAAACCTAAGAGGAGCTTGGAGAAAAGTTTGGAGAGGGATTGGTGCCTTTCAAAACTTTCTTGCTGATCAAAGTTTCGGTCTTTAACTCTTGACCTACTCCCTTAAGCCAGGCAGATAACTTTGGAGTGGCAGCGGCAAACTTTCCATTTATTTTTCAATAGTTTTCCTATTCTCTTTCCAGCTCCTCTCCAATGTTTTTGGTTATTTTTCTTCTCCAGAGAAGATACAGCTGCCTGCACTGTCAGAGTACTGTTGTTGTCCTTTTATCTTTGGCTTTTGTTTCCAGCAGAGGTACAAGTGGATTTCAAGATGGCAGATAATTGAGATTCGGAGGTTGAGGCATTGAACACACTTTCATCAGGATGCCTGTGTCTATTATATCTGATCATCGTCGTCGTCATTTTTAATAACAACAAAAAAAATCTGTTTTCAATCTCACTTTCTTGATTTTGATTCTGTTTGTCTTATTTTGCATTTTTCACAATAAAATGTGCAAAATTGTGTCTTTAAAAGATTTTGTAGGTAGATTGTTTGTGCACCATTAAAAGTGATGTAGTTTTTCTTTGATTTAACTCGCTTAGCTTGGTTTTCTTCAGATGTGCAAGTTTTCTTCATGAGCAATAAATAAAACACCTCTCGCAACATTTTCTTTTCTTTACCCTATTAGTAGAGCTTTGATCATTAGCGTAGCTGTAAAAACAATTGACTTTTCACCTTTACCCTTTCCATCCATTTAGGGATACATCGATACATTCATTTGTTGAAAATTTCTAACTGGAATTTCTATATTTATGTAAAGGCCATGTCGTGACCATGTCCATTGTTAAAAGTGTTATGCAAAATAGAATTGAATGCATTTTCCCAAACCTTGCTTATTTTTGTTATTTTTGTGCCTCATGTTCGAAATTAAACCAAGTGAACTACAAAATGCAAGATCCAACCAACCTTCAAGCCAAGCCCAGTGTTATCAAAACTTCCTGTTTTCAATGCTCAGTTTTTTATAAGCTGAGAATATCCACTCAATACTCTCGAAATACTGACAACATGAGCAGTGAGGTTGTTTGGACAAATGCAAACAGTTAGGCAGAATGATTTTAACAGGAGGAATCACAGGGAAGTATATATTCATAATATTCAGACCCTAAATTAGTTCTGGTTCCACTAGTTACCGTCCCATTTCACAGTACCCCCGACCCCCCCCCCCCCACACACACACCCTCCCCACGTTGATCTTGGCCAGTTCCCACCCACCTAATCAGCTCTACCCATCATATAACAGCTACAAGCCGAAGAGGGTGAAGGCTTACAAATGCTTCCACTTGACACATGTAAGACCAGACAGCAACCCTTTCAAACTGCTGTTCAGGCTGCATGCTGGGGCATCACAGCATAACACACACACAGGAAAGCGTTCTCTTCCCTTTCATGAGTTGGGATTTGTTATCATTCCTGTGATTAACAGTGGAGAGAGGTTATGCCCGTCACGCTGACAGCCTGTGCAATTAACATTTTCTTGTACTTCGTAGGGCTTTAAACTCGATCTCCTGGTGATAGGGTGAATGTTCTTCTGTTGCATGATTATGGAGCCTGGAAGTGACATAATTAGTTGAACACGGTCGACCTAGGTGTAATTAAATTAATGTCGTGATGCGTTGTTCAAGACTGGGCCAGCTTTGTGAATCGACTCATTTAGGTGAGTATTGAGAGCTGACTCACATATATGAGCTGTTTTTTTTTCCTTTGTTTTGTAGATGTAGGCAATGCTATTACTCACACTAACTTACTGTCAGTAAGCGCTTTATTCTGGTTAATTCTTTAGTCAGGGTGGTGGATCCGGAGTCTATCCCGGGAACACCAGTAATTAGGTGGGAATACACTTTGGACGGTATGCCAGTCATCATGTAGTCACACACACACACACACACACACACACACACACACACACACACACAAACAAACACAAACCCTCATTCGCACCTGGGACATTTTAATTTTGGCAATCCATCTACTGGTGTAAAGTTTAATGTGAAGTTTTGTGGAGATGGGAGGGAACCAGAGAACCCAAAGGAAACCCTCAAACATTGTTACTCTTCCAGTATCACTGAATAAAATCGCTTGCGTGGCAACTTAAAGGTCCACTATGTAGGATTCATCCACTTGAACGTTCCTCCCTTTCCCCTCCATTTCCAAGCAAGTATTAGAACACATAGTAGCCGTCGGTATGGTGGCTAAGTGGTTAACACTGTGGCCTCACAGCGAGAAGGTCCTGGGATTGAGCCCCGGGTTCGGCACGGGTGCCTTTCTGTGTGGAGTTTGCACGTTCTTCCTGTGTTCACGTGGGTTTCCTCTGGGTACTCCGGTTTCCTCCCACAGTCCAAAAACATGCTCATTAGGTAGATTGGCTACCCTAAATTGCCTGTGTGTGTGAGCGTGCCAACGTCAGACGGAGCGACACACTGGTGGGGGTGTTTCCATGGTCGCATTGGATGTCACACTGCCAGGATGGCCTATGATGACAGCGGACCCTGTACTTACACTAGGAAGAAGTAGCTGTCAGTGGCCCGTAGTATACTTCCAAGTAATTACATTAATGCTCCTTTGCTTTTTTCCTGCTAAATAATAAGTATGATCCTTCCTGTTTCAAATTTGGGTTCTCAAACTTGTTAGCCAGCACCAGTAAACCCTGATTCCTTCTTGTCTTTATTTCTTCTACTTTGTCATCCTTCTGGTGCTCCCTTCCAGATTCATGCTGCCGCTTGTAAAAATGCAAAACCTGGAAGCCACTCATTAGAGGTTTGTCCATTCTGGGCTACTGTAGCAACATGGTGGTTCCATAGAGGTGGACCTGCTCGATTATGAAGATATAAAGAGCTCATTCTAAGCTTAGGAAATCACAATGATTCGTAGTTGCAGGTAATTATGCACAGACAAAAACATACTTATGAATTCCGTAAGTATATTATACAGTGTAAACTCCATTTCTGCTAATAGATATCCTCAAAATCCTACATAGGGGACCTTTAATATTTCCTGAAATAATTTCAGCCATATTCAGGCATAGAGGAACAATTACTGGTCCAAATGAGCCGAAAGAGATGAGACCTATTAGCGAGCTGAATCAATTGATCTGATCTCACCATAAAAGAGCCATTTCAAACAGTAGAATACCTGAGCCTGGAAATCCTAAGGCGCTACCAGCAGCGTCATCGTTCCTCTCACCTGGGGCCTGGTAACACCTGAGATGAACACCTGAACGAACAGACATGATGTGTAGACATATTGCCCCCTAGTGCTTAGAATGTGTGCCACATAAACCCAAAACACATGCGCACACACGCACACACACACACAGACTCACACATTTGTCTTATGATCATTTTTGCAGTTTTTGAAGGGAATACAAAAGATTTCTTTGTGTTGGCGGTCCAAAAAACAAGGTTCTTATTTTTATTATGTCAAATTATTCCCATCTTTGTGGGGACAACATGCCAACAAAATATTGCTAACAATGTGCTTTCATGAGTAACCTTTTCACGAGATTTTCATCTTAATCCCATTGTTTTGGAGATGAAAATAGGAGAGTCATAAGCAAGAGTATAAATTGGTGATATAACATTATACAAATTCGTATTTTCTTTCCGTACAAGAAAGGATTATAGGAAAATACATCATTTCCGAATGTATTCAGTGATGGATGTGGTGGAAATCACAGGATGAGCATCAGCTCCAGGTTTAAAGAATTGTTCCTGTGTAGTCTGCGTATTAAAGATTTCACACATAATCTCAGGGATTTTAGATGAAATATTCTGCAGCTGAAGGATCCAGTAAGTTCTACGCAAAATCAAATGAAGTTGTTTTAGTAAACGTTTCAGGGGTTCAGAAATCCGTTCTGGGTTTCTTTTTCTCTTTTTAGTTTTCTTAACGCACTTTATTGAAACACTATATTCCTGTTACGTCTTAAGCCTCAGCCTTTGATCAGTCAAAGAGAAGGAAATTGGTCAGCAGGAGTGATTGATATGATGGTGTTGAGGAAGGAATAGGAGAGGGAGGGAAAGATGGAGGGAAGGAAGTAGGGAGGGTGGAGAGGGAGAGCATTACGCAGGTTGCAATGACATCATCCTCATTAGACTATAAAACTGTGAGGAGAGCAGCACGGGGGTTTAGAGTAGAGTGGAGCTCTTTAAGGAACAGAGAGAGATCGTTTTCTTACATTTGTTTTTGTATTTAATCCAAGAATTGCTCCTTCACTCATAGTCAGGATGAATGCTGTGCAGCTGGTGGCTTGTGGACTAATCATGAGTCTTGTGTTGGTGAGAACGGAGGCGAGACCCACGACACCGAGCCAGCACAAGGTGAGACTTTGGGTTTGGGATCTGTGCCTTTTGAGGAAATTTCAGGTTAGTTTAAAAAGTGGAAAATAAAAAAGGGAAGCAGTGGGCGTTTCATTATCCTGACGGTGCTCTTGCATCCAAAGAGTGATAAATGATTCAAGCGCAAGTTTTCAGTCCTCAACTTGTCTAGATGATGCACGGCAAAAAAATCCCTCAGTACAGTGTGTGCACTGTTGCAGGCTAACTAAATTTTGGGAGGATCACTTGCTTTCATTATGTCCTAAGTACTTCATGTAATATCCTGTAAAATGACAGAAATCCAAAGAAGTGAAGAGCCTGCGATGCTGAGAGATGCTCTAGGTCTGTGCCAGCGAGTCTGTGCGAATGTTCAAAACACTTGATCACAAATAGCACTTTTTTAGGGTAGGATTTATTCAAATTTTCAGTCTTTACAGCGCAACGGACGTTACAATGCTGGAGTTGTGAAATTTCTCATTATGCCGCCCAGCTTCGATGGTTTTACCTATATCTCGCTGTTGGAGACGTCTGGGGGAATTCTCAGTTTAGTCCATGCAATCATCTGAAGTCTCGTCATTACCTGCTTCAGCATTATTAGAACCTGTACTCTTAATAAACCCCCCTTGGTGTTTGTTCTCGTGTGTTTCAGGCTCTGGAAGCTCTGCTTGGAGAAGAGCTGGCAGATTTTCTGGCTTCAGGTGAACGCAGGATGCGGCTGCTGAGGGAACTCCGCACAGACACTCGCGCCAAGGGCATGTGGGCACGCTTCTTGAATGACCAGAACGGCTCACGGAGGCACAAATCAGGAACGAAGAAAGGAGGAAGCACCACTAGGAACGGCTGCTTCGGACACAAGATGGACAGAATAGGCACCATCAGCGGCATGGGCTGCCAACCAGCGTATTACCCGTCCACAAATAACCTCTCCTGGTACGTCTGGGAATACAAAAAGGAAACATATTGAGTTAAATCCTTATTTACAATAGTTTAGTATTTAAAAAAAAAAAAAGGATTAAGAAATGTATATTTAACTTTCTGGCTGAGGTGTTCTAAGAGTCTAACAGTTAATAAGTTTGTTCTTTTTTTTAATACAGAAAACATTTCCCATGTGTATTATAATAGTTTTATTAGGAATCGTTTCAGTGAGGTTTAATATGTTACAGGTTTTTTTTTTTTCATCCTAGCACAATCATTTCTTCCTTAAGTGTTTAAGTGTACACATTTACAAATTCCTTACCTTTATGCAATTAGAGATCTAAAAGTGCCAAGTAACCGGACATGTCTCGACAGCGTCATACTTTAATGTTTCACTCTTTAACGCTGACAGACCTAAATCAATGAAACAAGCTAAAAATTGTATGTGTGTGTGAATGACTGTAATATGATCAACAAAAAAAAAAGTAAAAACTCAGCTCTACAAGGACTTCTTCCCTGCCCTGTAATGCGTATGGTTAGCAGGAAATCCTCCACTTCACTCACGTAGACACTAAACTTGAAAGAGGAGGAGGCGAACAATTATTACATCATTGTATGGGCTTGATTATCTTAATGCCCGCTGCGTGTTTAAACACAGATTCATATAAAGACTAATACAAGACGCATCATGCATGCAAAATGTGACTGACAGTGTGCATTATGCAATATTTACCTGCCTTAACAATATTCATTCTTGTTTCTTTTTTTTATCTTTCAGAGTATCGCCAGGACGATGAGGTTTCGGACAATGTAGACTTTCTCCCTTTGAGGAAAACCCTTAAAAAAAAAAAAAAAAAAAAAAAAAAAGAGAGAGCCGGATTGTCGGTACGGAAAGCTGCCAAGATTGCGTGCTATGGGGAAAAAATGTAATCATCCAAAACGTAAAAAAAAAAATAATAATAAAAGAAAAATCCACGCATCATCAGTGACATCACAAGATGGCGGACAACGATGTAAAAAAAAAAATGCGAAGCTGTATATTGTCGCTGCTGCTGTACATTCATGTACTTCATTCCTGCATAAAATGTATTTATGTTTAAAAAAAAAACTATTTATATGTTTATAAAAAAGAGATATTTATAAATGAATTTTATTTATGTAACATTTTCAAATGAATGCCAGCTGCAGGCCAATTCTGTTTGTAACTTTTGTTTTGTCTTGAATAGTTGTACATGATTTAAAAATGATTAAAAAATCATGCATAACTCATTCGCCTGAAAGATTTACATGGTATTTACATAGTTTTATATCACATTATATTACACACATTACAGTCGTGAAGAAAATGGAAAGATGCTACAGTTTGTGCACTTGTTCATTTGCACCATATTAAGGGTTTTGGGGTTTTTTTTGTTTTGTTTTTTTTATTTTGAGGATTTTAAATGTATATTGTCAGGATAAAATCTAAATCACGGTATGTGAAAGTCCCTAACTGACTGATTGATTTATTAAAAAGGATCATACGTAAATGTTTTAAAGGACATCAATAAGTAAAACTGATCAATTGTACTAAACATTTGCAACGAAATAAGTCATTCTGGCACTAGACACTTATTCATATCTAGTAAAGATGAAAAAATACTTTTCCAAACACTTTCTAAAGTTTAAAAAAACTGATCAAATCATGGTGAAGTTAATGTTACGACCCAACCGTTGATTATTTTCCTATAACAGTGTGTCCTGAAAATTTTACTCCTCTTATTTCACAGCAATTTGACAACAATTGCATTTTAATTATTACTTCTCGAATGATACGCATTCTATTCATTTCTACTTACATTTAATGTTCGGTGAAACAAGTTAGCTCATGTTCACACTTACATTACTGCAGCTGTATACAGCTGTTCCCTCGCCTGCCTCTCTTTTCTCTCTCTCTCTTAAAGTAAATAAAACTTAAAAATGCAAAGAAGTTGAAAACTCATATGAATGTGTAATATTAGAACAAACATTTTATCATGATGATAATATTTCTCTTACATGTTCCCGGCTTCAGTACTAAATCATTTTCACCTAATTATGGCAATTATCTTGGCATCATAACTAATTATACTTATCTAACTCCTAGGACGGAAGTGGTTTTCCTACACTTCATATAATACTCTTTTCTGAACATGTTGACTTTCAGTTGCGAGAAGGTATCTTCTAGAACTTTCAGCTTATGAGATCAGGATCCAATGCCATTTATAGACCGAAAGTTTCTGACAGGCTCGGCTAAATTCAGCTTGCCTAGCCTTGTTATACCTGGTAGCCCCATTATTCCATCTGGAGAACGAATTTAAAAATGCTCTCCAGGATGTAGCGTCTCTCCAGCTGGGCCAAAGGCGACCATAAAGAGAAGAAAACATCAGCATGACCTCAGAGGGTTCACCACAAGAGGCTAACCACTGAAAAACCTCAGGAGCATGAAGAGCAGATTACTGGTGTTCTAGAAAGTACATTAGAGCCCTGGTGCAAAGTTCTAGGGTGCTTTCACACTCGCTCTCAGCTAGCTTATGTTATCCCACAGCGTTGCTGCATTCTGGATTCTTACTGGTCAGAATGTGTTGACTAATTTTCTGCAGCAAATCACAGGTTTTTATTAATCATCATTAATTTATTACTCATTCTATAATGTTATAATATCCGTTGTAACAGTTCATTCGCAGGGACTGCTCATTTGGCACATGTGCTACATAAAACGATGGGGAATAATGTGTGCAGTTATTGACATGGGTATGTTTTCTAGGCATAGATTAGACATTTATTTAACATTTATGGAAGGTCACTCCAGTGTCAGTGCTTGTATCAGTTTAGGTTTCCCAACAGTTTTAGGCCAGAGAAGTTTATGCTTTTTGGTGTTTCAGTAACATAGCAAGCTGCATTTTAATTAATTAATTACATTACATTACATTACATTACATTACATTACAGGCATTTACCCGACGCTCTTATCCAGAGCGACGTACAACAAGTGCAAAAGTCAGATACAAGAATAGTAGAATTTCTAGGCAAAGAAAGAATAAGTGCCAGAATAACACCTAGTATAGTATTCTGTAGACATACCAATCAGCTAACAGCAGTGAAAACAGAGCTATCCATAAATGAGCGCAGATGTAAATACGTAACACCCAAGATCTTACTTAAAGGAGAACAAAACCCTAGTGGTTAACCTGAATACATCACGACCAGGCTAGACAGAACCAAGCCTGGGTTACAGTGGGATTACACAGTGGATTAATAATTAATAATTAATACTTATTAACTTCAAGAGAGAGAAAAAAAGTGAGACTGGTGAAGGAATGACTGTCTAGCTGACTATAGCTAAATATAGCTATAAGGGAGAACAGGAACTAACTTGGTTCAGTGACGTTCCATAACATGAAATGTAACTGAACATGGGACCTGAGGACTGAAAAGGCGGCATTTTTCTTTAATAAAGAAAAAATAATAATAATTGTTGGCAGATTGCTGCGGTATAAGATGTATAAAACGTTTATGGCCCTGTTGTTACTGGAAGTGGAAAGAGACAATAGCATGGTGGCTTATTTGGGATTTCCTGATGAGCTAATGCCTGAAAATCAAACTGCAGTGATGGGAGTGAACATGTGATGTTTAATACATTCACAGACCACTGGAGGTCACAAAACCCACATAGCACTTATACTGTCAACATAATAGGTAAGAAAATGGCCTATGGACCAAAAGGATTTTTTTTTAAAGAAATGAAGATAAAACATGG
>JAQMCW010000007.1:13443119-13455715 GCA_030068335.1 Chrysichthys cranchii
AGATAGATAGATAGACAGACAGACAGACAGACAGACAGACAGATAGATAGATAGATAGATAGATAGATAGATAGATACTTTAATGGTCCCTATGGTGAAATTGGTTTTCAGGACAATTACAAGGCATTTCATCACAACATAACAGAGTCACCAACAGTCAATAGCAGACATCCTGCTTATTATTACATTCATTATCTCTTTAAAAACATAATGCTTATAGAACAAATGACAATGTGGTCAACCAGATGGCAGCAATTCAAATGAAGAGGCTAGGGGGTGCCTCTTATCACCCACTATGTTGTTTGCCTTATTCGTCATGCTGTCTTTGTATATGCATTCCATACCCGGTAACGTAATCCCTAACAGTTTGCTGGCCATTGTTTTCTAACAGTCTTTTGCTGTGCCTCAGAAGCGTTGCCAAACCAGCAGATGGTGCAGAAAGCCAAAATACTTTCAACAAAAGCACAGTAGAACATTTGAATCATTTTGCTGTGGTCATTATAGGATAACAGCTTCTTTAAAAAATAAACAAATAAAATACATCCTTTGTTGGGTGTGTCCTTTGTTTGGTGCTTATGAGTTTGGTCCACAGGTCCCTTTTAAGCCCATGGTCGAGCACAGTGCCAAGGTACTTGTAATTTGGAACAGGTTGTGTTGGCACCCAGTTGATTGAAAAGTACAGTAGACCTGCACTGACCTGCTGGAGTCTACAGCTAAGAAAATCAACAATCCGTAATATCAAGTCAGCTTCAAGAGAAAATTTTGGAGCCGATATAACTGCTAAAATACTGGGTTGAATAGTCTTAAAAGTGGATGAAAAGTCCACAAATGAAATCTGGGCAAGAGTCTTTGGGTTCTCACGGTGAGTGTGGGATAAGTGAAATAGAGTCAGGATTGTATCTTCCATGCCCTTAGAGGATCGGTAGGCAAATTGCAAGGGGTCTATGAGGTGCTGTGTTTACGATGCAATGCATCTCTTCATTAAACAACTAAAGCACTTCATGACCAGTGATGTCAGTGCTATTGATTGTAAGTCATTTGGCCCTCGATGTCTGGGCATTTGTACCATGAGTACAACTGCATTGTGTAGGGACCTTGAGAAGATTAAAAGAGGACCTAAATTCGGCAATAAACTTTGGTGCTGGCTGTTCAGCACAGTGCTTTACAACACTTCCAGAAATATTGTCTGGGCCTGGTGTTTTTTTTTTTTTTTTTTTTTTTTGTGGGTTACAGACTCTAAAATGCTGGTGGACATCTGTTTCCTTGAAGGTAAGAATGGATGAAAGAAATGGAAGGGGGAACAACACAGTGACCTCGGCACTATTGCAACTCTCAAAGCGACAAAGAAAGTGTTGAGCTAGTTTGTCACCTCTAGGCTCTCAATGCCATTCAAGACTTGTGTAAGTTTTCCCCTGCCTTTATTGGGCGCATTGGTCATAGTATTAATTCCCTACCGGATCTCTCTGGGATTGCCAGATAGCAGACTGATCTCTGGATTTTGTTTGTAGCTGTTCTTGTCTAGCTGTATTTATCTGAATTTCTTGCTGCTTCATCCTGATTTCTGTAAGATTTTTTCAATTATAAGATTCTTTAGACATCATTAGGTCTTCTTATCACAGAGTCTACACAGAAATTGATGTAATCGGAGAATGCTACAACCTGATCATTCATATCAGGACTATTTCGGGGGTTTTTTCTTTGTTTTTTTGTGTTCACACTTTTCTCAATACCATTTCCACTTTTTCAAAACATTTAACACATTCCTCATATATAGAGACTATGTACACTACTAAACTGTGTATATTTTCACATTACTATGATACAAAATGCAAGCACCCCTTCTTCCAGGACTCTTAGACAAATTTCAACCCCAAGCAAAATTCTGTACAGCTGCAGTACCTTTTTGTTAGCCATTAAAATTCTCTGTTCAAAACAGTTAACCTTCACTTCCAGACCTAACAAAATTTAGATCAGTGTAATTTGAAATATATTGCATTTTACTATATGCTTGAAATAAGCAGAACGTTTATTCAGTTTTTTGGTTCACAGCCTTGTTTCCATCTATACAATCCTGGTCATGTTTGTGTTGAAACGTGCATGTATAGACAAAATTTAGATGCATTTGCCTCTGAAGAGATTTTTCCACTGTTGCTGCTTTATACAGCTGAAACCAGATATTTACATACACTTCAGAAAAAAAAACACAAAACCTTTTTTTTCTTTACTGTCAAACATTAAATCAGAGTAAACTTTTTCTGTTTTATATCAATAAATATTAACATATTTTTTGCATTTGTTAAATGTCAGAATCAAGCGATTTTTTTTATCATTATTTTTTTTATATAAAGTTTTTGTGTTTTCTTCTGAAGTGTATGTAAATATCCGGTTTCAACTGTATGTATATTGCAATACTTCAAGTTTTTTTTTTGTTTGTTTGTTTTTTTGTTTTTTTTTAGTTTATTGAACATTGAATGACAAAGTAGCTTTGTGGAAGAGAACATATGCCATGTTTATGGCGGCATGAGTCACTTTGGGTGAAGTTTGAAGTGTTTTTGGGGCTGAAGTGCATTTTGTACCAAAAGTTAACCGATGTGCTTAGATGTGTGCTTGTAAAGTGTGAAAAAGTGGAACTTATATTAAGACAAGTGTGTCATCTGTGGTAAAAACAAACAAACAAACAAACAAACAAACAAAAACTGTAAAGGCCTCCAGTAATGTTCAACTGAAACATTCCTGCAGAGCCATTATACTGTCATTGTTTCACTCTTTGACAGATCTTTTCTGAGGCTTCTCCCTCTCTAGTAGTCTCTTATAGACAGGGCGAAGACCACACTGTGGTCAGTTGTCCATAATGGTGAAAGTAGCGATGCAGTGTAGGCGTCTTTGACAGATCCCTAACACATGTCTAAGGTCTTGTTTTTCCTGGGGATGGGCAGGCAACATACTGATATGTGCACAGGCATTAAACAGGTATTAAAATCCCCCCAAAAATAAACTTGGGTGCATCAGGTTAAAGTGGCTCAAGTTTCTGTGAGAGGTTAAAATAATCTATAACGGCTTATTAAAACTTGCCTTTGGGATTATAAACATATAGCACTGTTAGGAAATTTTGAGGAAAGTCCCTGGGCAAATAGAACAGTCACAGAGAGACATACAGTGGTTTGATGTCAAGGGGAACACAGGCACTATCTCACCACAGCTGCCCAGCACCTCTTTCCCTGATGAGGAGACAGCCACTACCTCTGAGAGTCCTCCTGGTGATGTTGGGGTCTCGGTCAGTCCTAAATAAGAAAAGCAGAGAAAGCTGAAGACTCCACCTCACCGCATCTGATGTTACTGTTCAGTGATTGTCAACAAAATCGCTCTGATATTTATGCAGGTAGCGGGTGATGGCCAACTTCACAGTCTCTCCAGGACTGTGCATTAATGAGCAGGGTAGTGAGCAGGGTAGTAGGGGGGGGGGTGTTTTTCAATCCACACTTTAACTTTGTCCATGTAGTATCTCTCTTCGGATTTGTTCTAACACCATCTGGTATCAAATCTACAACTGGAGTACAAAGCAATAATAAGAGTTCTCTACTGTATTTGACTTACATTACTGTCATTTGGCAGACACCCTTATCCAGAGTGACTTTCATTTCTATCTCATTTAAACAACTGAGCATGTGAGCATGTGAGGTTAAGGGCCTTGCTCAAGGGCCCAACAGTGGCAGCTTGGCAGTGCTTGGATTTGAACTCCCGACCTTCCGATCAGTAGCCCAACATCTTAACCCACTGAGCTACCCTTTGCCCCTGCCCCTGCCCCTGTACCTGCCCTTGCCCCTGCCCTTGCCCTTGCCCTTGCCCTTGCCCCTGCCCCTGCCCTTGCCCTTGCCCTTGCCCCTACCCCTGCATTTCACAGGCTATGCTGTCAACAGTATAGCCGTGGTTTCATCCTTGGGTAAAATAGGTGTTTGAAATTACTGTGAACAGACCAATCACACACCAAGTGAAATCCATAGTTGTTATTGCAATGCAGGCAAGGTGAACAGAACACAATAAAACATACAAATGTCAAACGTGAAATACAGCAAGGCAGCTGCAGGGCAGCGTTCTGGAAATGAATAAGCCCCTGGAAATGGAGGTCATGGCCAAATCCGGTGCTGGCATGACACCTTTTATCAAATAACACTTAATATTGCCTCAGTTTAATAAAACGGGAGATCAGAAGCATATGTTTATTTGCTACTTTTTTAGGAACTAAAATGAAACGTAATCATGTCCAGAGTGGCAAGTGGGGGTCAAAACCAAGCATGACTAAAACTAGAAAACTGTAAAGAATGAACAAGGAATTAGCTCATACTTTGGTGTCAGAATGTCAGCTTTACACATGCTTTGCAAGGAAGAATGAGAAAATAAATTGTGCACTAGGTACGTTCATACACCATACATTCATAGTATGCTCTAATGAATACAAATTATGTGTACTTAGCACAGAAGTGAACACCTACATCATATTTGTGAAATAGATGCCCAAGAAGTTGAGTTGAAGTCAAAACAACAGTGGACCGAAAGCAGAACCTTGTGGGATGCCACTTTTTTTAGGTTCTAAAGAATCTTCATTAATGCAAACAAACAAGTGACATTCTGTCAAATACAATCTAAAGGTAGATGAGCGTTTCCAAGTCTGTCGGTTAAAATTTCATGGTGAATAGTATCAGGTCCAACAATAGGAATAGAAACAGATTCACAATCCAAGGCAAGCTGCAGGTCAGTTACTTGGGGTGCCAAAAGAGTCCAAACGGAGTTGGACACGAGTCATGATGGAGATGGAGAAATATATTTTGAAAAATGCTATATTAAATAAAAACAGCTTAGACTCTTGGAGCCCATTCTTTCCCGTGGATGAATCCAGATGGATAAATACAACAGCTTTATTGCCTTTGAGCTTTTGTTCTGCAGAAGACGGAATCCTAAATGTGCACCAGACACTACTGGGTGTTAAATGAGAAGAAACAAGCATGCAGTGTGTGTGCCGTTTTTGATAAACAGTGTTTTAAACGGCCATTAAGAGCACAGACCGCCTCCGTCCTACACTGTCACTTTGATGCTGTTCGGTAATTATCCTTCTGTTCCAGCCCGTTAAGAGGAGAGCAGAACCCTCGTTTACTTAACGAGTCGGAGCTGAACGCTTCTCACGCTTGTTTATAGTGCAATGCGAAAGAAAACCGGTGGAAAAAAACTGGGAAATTGTTGGGAGGAAATGGGAATGTGACATGGCGCTTAATTTAGAGATGTTTACAGACAAAAAGAAAACAGCTACAGGTAATACAACCGGTGTGTGTGTGTGTGTGCTATAGAAAATTTCAACCATTATGTAGTACGTGCAAATAAATCAAATCAGACAATCACAAGAAAGAAAGAAAGAAAGAAAGAAAGGAGGTAAAGAAACAGTGCACTGTACTGGTGCCACTGTTTCTCCTACAAGGTACAAAAGATGCAAATAGACCCTGTGAAGATGTGAAATTTGTCTGGAAGGTCCATTAATGTACGTTAAGTGAGTCATAACGTTTACATCATTCAGTCTCGTGTGGTCACATGACCTCTTATAAACTACAACTAAACGGTTTAATTTATGGAATAGCCCAGATGTGAAATGGGTTGCTCTGACCTAAACAGTACAGTAAGGGGTTAAATTTAAACTCCCCATAATCTCCAGACGTCTCGTCTCGCCGAAACTTGATCTCTCTTTCTCTCTACAACACGCAAAATGCTACGAGTGATGATTATTTTTTCTCCTTTCAGGCGAGGCACTTTGTTCTAACAGGTGCCTGATTGTGTGTAAACATACAGTGAATAGGGAAAATCACTAGTAGAATGTGGAAAATCACACTAATCAGGCGAGAACACAAAAGAACCTGGAGGCGTCACCCAGTTCTGTATCACTTCAGACAGTAAGGTTTTTATTTTCTTGTGGAAGAAAACGTGAAGTGGATAAAAATTACCTCACTTTGGGTGCTGGGCAGGTTTAGAGGGATTAAGCAGAAAGACTTTTAGTTAATACCCTGAACACAGCCCCCACCCCCACCCCCATACACACACACACACACTAATGTACTTGTGGGGACCCAATCTTCACAAACACAATAACATTTAATTTACAGTAATTAAGAAAGTGACTTGTGAACTGTGAAGAAAGAAAGAATGTAAGAAAGAAAGAAGGAAGGAGAGAAACAAAGACATCCAAAAAAGAAAGGAGAATAACATTCCAGTCATTGACATTCATCTGCGGTTCCTGACTAACACACTGCGGTTCCGTCCCAAATCACTTCTTTCATTCTTCTCATCCCTTCTTTCTCCCTTTCTTTCGTTCTAATCTCAGGAGCAGGCTTGTTGTCTCCTCTCCTCTTTAACACACCGGGACACTCGTCTGTCCCTGACTACCCTACTCTGAGGTTCCATCCTGAATCAGTAAGAAGTCTTTCTTCTTTTCCTTGCTTGTGCATCCATTCAGGACGTTGCTCCATTCCGGCATGTCTTATCCTCTTAGAAACACTTTCACTCGTTCCCCTCTGTCCAAATCCCTTTGTCTTTCACTACAAACTTCACTTCCTTTCCTGTCTGTTTCACTTCACCTCAGTGAAAGAAAAACATTTCAACAAAGCAGTTTTAACCCTTCCTGTACTGTGCACCGCTTAGCAATGAAATAACTCAGAATGATTTTTATTTTTATGAATAATTTGCATTTTGCACTAAAAATAAAAGATACAATTTACTTCAGTGTTAAATGTATTCTAGTGATAAAAATGTCTGTGCTATGAAGCGTAAACTGATGCCACGGGTCAATAAGACACAACATCCCCAAGTAGTGCACACTCCAGGCGAGTTAATATCTCCTGGGCCGAGCGTGTGTTTTTCTCCTGCGGTGATATTTCTCTGTTGAAAATCGCAGCGAGACGCCACTCTAAATGGAAATGGATTTTGTAATTGCAGTCTTTTAGGGTGAAACTTTTCATCGACCACTTTTCAAATAACGAATTTTATGCCCTGAATGAGGCGCGAAGTTCTAAAGTTTTACTTCACAGACCTTACAAACAAACTTTCTTTCAAATGAAGACTCCGCAAAATCAGTAACACAGCAGCATGTCACAAGACAGCAAAAATAACACCAAGAACTGCAGAATGTAAAGAATCAGAACAGACACTTATTATTATTATTATTATTATTATTATTATTATTATTATTAACAATCCTTTAAGGTATTATTCACAACTCTACAACACAATATAAGACAGAATCATTAGATGATACAGAACCCTATATCTGTTCCCCATAACTGAAAATTCCAACTAAGAACCCTTTCTTATTACAAGAATCCCTGAAGAATGTAGAACCTTCCAGCGGAGTGTTTCCTTATCAGAGCTTCCAACCCTTAAAAAGTTAAGAACCCTGACTTATGTCAAAGAACCCTTAAATCATGAAATTACTGTTCCCATATCAGTGAAAGTAGAACCCTTTTAGAAAACTCTGTAACTAACAGTTATAGAACCCTATAACAGAACCCTATAACTAACAGTTTATCAGAAAGATTCAAGTAGAAGTCACAGGAGGAAAAGAATCCTTCATTAATCACATAGACCGCTAGAGTTTCTCGATCAAGGAAGTTTTCAAGTAGAACTCAATAAAAGCTTTACTTATTCCAAAGAACCCTTGAAGATGTAAAGCCCTACAACTGAGTGTTTCAATGTCAGAGGTTTCACATAAAATAATTACTGAAATACATGCTGAATGTGAAATGTAAATAATAGAAGTAACTGCTTTCCTATCAAAGAAGGTTCCAAGTAGAACCTTTTCAGGGAACTACGAATCTTTACTCATTGCAAAAGGGACAAAATGAATGGAGACCAATATAACCGAGTTTCCCTATAGAGCTAGGAGGCTAATAGAGCTATAAAGCTAAGAACCATTAATTACGAAAGGAACCCCAAGACAACTCATAAAGAACCCTGTTTTTCTAGGTTGGCACCAAGTACCAAGAAACTAAATGATAAAACGACCGTCCAGTTAATACACAAACTCATCTGTCTGTCTGTACCTGCAGGTGCCTCACGGCACACAGGGTGCCAAGCGGCCCGGTCGACATTTCTGTAGCCCAGCGCATTCTACAGGGTGAGGTCAGTCACTCACACAAGGACAATTCAGCCAATCCACATGTCTTTGGACAATGGGAGGAAACCCATGCGAACATGGGGAGAACATGCAAACTCCACACAGAAAGGCACCCATGCCGAACCCGGGGCTCGAACCCAGGACCTTCTCGTTGTTAGGCAACGGTTCTAGCCACTCAGCCACCATGCCACCTACACCCACACTCATAGAAAGAAAAAAAAAAGGGGGGGTGTTTAAGGGTTCTCCAAAAGGAACCCTTTCTGATAGGACAATTGTTCTTGTGGGGAATTCTACACAGAATATTTAAGGGGTATTTCAGAGGAACAAGACCTAGAACCCTTTAGGGTGAATACTACAAAAGCGTATGGCAGGGTTCCTGTAAGAAGTAGGAGAATGAGCCCTCTGGTAAAAAAAAGAAAAAAAAAAGATTTACAAGGGTTCTTTATGGATTCTTTGGATAATGAAGGGTTCCAAAATGTGTCCAGTGCCTTTTACCTTTTCTTACAGGAGAACAGCCTGTTAAGGTGCTCTACATGGAAACTTCTGCCTGTTAAGGTTTCAAAATGTTCTTTAAGAGTGCCGTTATTTATAGCAGCTGCATGATTGATTCTATTCTGTAACTCTGCAGGGTTTGAAGTTCAATCAAAATGAAAATATTTCAGATTTGGAATGAAACACATCCGTGGTTAGTGTTCTGGCCTTGGGGTCTGCTTTTATCTTACAGACAGAGCACAGGTTCTTCAGTAGCACATCTGATACGAATGACCTCGGTTCTCAGAATGCGTGCTAATACACATCTTCTCTGATACACTTCGTGACAGCTTTATCCATGACTGATGGGGATGAACAATTCATCTTATTTCCTTTTAGTGGCTTTGTATAAAATTACAGCTTTTTTTTAAAGAAATAATCTTTCTCCAAAACCTTCCAGGCACATTCACACACTCAGCTCGGAGGACGGTCATGCAGTGTATTACAGCAGGGCATTATGGGTAATAATACAGTGATGTATACGTGAACATTCCTGTGCACTCAGCAATATGAAAATATAAAACAGTGTAGGAGATAGCAACAAATCAGTCAATATAAAAGCCTACCCAATATAACATCTCGCTGTTTTCAAGTCCAA
This sequence comes from Chrysichthys cranchii, assembly GCA_030068335.1. Classification (NCBI taxonomy): domain Eukaryota; kingdom Metazoa; phylum Chordata; class Actinopteri; order Siluriformes; family Claroteidae; genus Chrysichthys; species Chrysichthys cranchii. The sequence goes on from JAQMCW010000007.1 coordinate 13,452,398, forward strand.
GTGTTCTGTGCCCTTGCAAAATATACATAAAGTATATACATAGTGCATAAAGTGCAACTGTGTAATATTTCATTATAATTTCTGGTTTTATAACAACATTGTATTTTGTAAAAAAAAAACAAACAAAAAAAAACATATTCCTCAGTCACTGACACTAAAGATGACAAGTGACATTGTTGTCCATAATAATTTTTAAAAATGATGCAATTTAGTTTTGAAAGAAAAACATGGATGATGCTCTGCATAGCTTTTTGCATGTGCATGTTTTTGATAAATATATTTTATATTTAGCTATAAGAAATCCAGAACAAAAACAGTAATAACTGTAAAATAATGTCCTTTTCCACAAGATACCTCTTTAAATGTATCCTAGAAGTAACTGTTTTTGACGGTGGAGTGTCTCCTCATGTCTGTGTTACCTTCCGGTTTTCCCTTTTAGCTATGCTGTCATAACTAGCCTTGCCAGAGTCCCAGCTTGCACTCAACACATGATGTACACAGACATCTCAAATGTAAACAGACAACCATCATTTTTGAACATTTATTTCTAGAAACTTCCTTCTATCTGCTCTGCCATAGGAGCCAAGTTGATGGAGATCCCTCACAGAAGTACTCCGACTCACTTGGAGTTGCTCTGCAGCAGCAGCAGCGGCCTTACAATCAGGATTTTTTTCAGCAATCCGCTTGACAGTGCAAAGCCACCTGTCAGAGGGTCCAAGTGGACCTGAGTAGGATGCTGTTGATTCCTTTCCTTTGCTTTTGAAATGTACAATCACTCTGTTGACTGTGGCAAGAGGAATCTCAAGGTTTTGTACAATTATATGCTGACTGAGTCCACCCTCAGACTGAGCCACAATACGCCCTCTTTGAAAATCACACAACTCTTTTGCTTCTGGTGTTTGCAGCATGGCTAGTTGCTAGAAACAATTAATATACTGTAATCTGAAATAAAATCATAATCATATATTCAATTCAATTTTATTTGTATAGCGCTTTTAACAACAAACATTGTTGCAAAGAAACTTTACATTATATAATGTCCAATTAAAGGCTTATTAGTCTATAAACATATCTAACAGTGTATATATATATATATATATATATATATATATATATACACACACAGTGTGTGTGTGTGTGTGTATATGTATATATATAAATCCCTATCCCTAATGAGCAAGCCTGTGGCTTTGGTCGCAAGGAAAAACCCCCTGAGACAACAAGAGGAAGAAAACTTGCGAGGAACCAAACTCAAAAGCACCAGGTGGTGTCTACATAGATAAAACGGTGTAACGGGGTGTCTATTTACTTTTGAGATGTCTGTGTACAGTGATCTCAACTATTATGTGGGTCTCTGTCTCTCTCTCTCTGTTTGTCTCTCTCTCTCTCTCTGTTGAACTACACATGCTACTCCTGAGATACCAGTAATCCTGACCCCTTCTGCTCTCGGGAATGGCCTGATCCATCCTGATGCCCTACTTCTGGTTGGAGTTCTTATCATTTCCCTCATGCTGGCCCCATATGAACAGCCTAAAGATACACTCAGAAACGTAAAAATGGCTTTGTACTTCCGTTGATACAAACAGATTTGCTATGATGTTTTAGGCCTACATTTACATTGCCATGATAACTATAGGACTGCATCATGAACATCCTTCTCCATCAGCAACCAGATAATAATGTCAACAAAATACTTCATGTTAAAACTATAGTAAATCTCCTGGTTCCTTTCAGTATTTCTTCCTCATGTCATCTCAGGGAGTTTTTCCTTATCAGCATTGCCACTGGTTTGCTCATTAGGGATAAATTTATAACTTCGTGTTCGTACATCTATACATATCTGCAAAGCTGCTTTGCGACAATGTACATTGTTAAAAGCGCTATACAAATAAAACTGAATTCAACTGAATTCTGTTTATTTATAATTATTATTATAGTAACAAATAACAATAATAAACAATTATTATAATTCTAATATCAATACATTGTGACCCGTGCTGGCAAAATGAGTCGGAATGCGCATAGGCTAATTATGAGCTAAAACATGATTTCGGTGGAAGTGAGATTTTCTCAAAAATGAGTCCATAAAGCCCTCATTTATTGATCCCCATGATAAAACAGTAAGAAAACATCCCAAACTACTTTTATTTTAAGGTTTTGTTCATTATATTCATTCGTTTGTCTTCATTAATTAGTCCTTTGTCGTAATATTCCATGATAAATCCGTGTTTTTCACCACGAGCTTGCAGCGAGACGGGGAATCCGTTTTATTCCGCTTAATCGTTTGGTATTGTTGTGAAGCGTATTTCCTCTACTTCCTGATAATACACATGGAATTCCTGATGACGCTTTTATGAACCGATAGAAAGCGAGTTTCCAAACCCCATTAGATGTAAACAAAAGTGGCTAGTTGCTAGGTGGTCATTTTTTGTCCGATTTGAACAAACAATGCCTCATTTTGAAGGTCTTTAGATGGACAATGTGGAAGTAACAATTACTCATTTTTGAAAATTTCCTCATTCCGACTCATTTTGCCAGCACGGGTCACCATTAATTATCATAATAGGGATATTAATTAATTATAAATAAGAAAAAAATAAAAGAGAAGAAGTTTTGAAACACTTGTAGTTGTGTAGTTGTGTTAGCGTCCCAGTGGAAACTCATTTTGTTAATGTGTGTGTGTGTTTTTTTTTTTTAAACTCTTTTAATGTAATTTCCTTTATGCTTTTCTTTAAATGCCCTGATCCACTACAAATACCTATTGATAATGAGCTTCTATCAGTGTTTACAAATTTTAACAGTGCGCAGTTTTCTTTGTTTCAAGGTTTTGGTGTCCTTTATGTAGAATTATCTCTTCAATCAGAGTGAGTGGAAGCAACCGTTTTTTATTCCTGAAAATAATATAGCGTGGATAACCTTTACAAACGCTCACATATCTTCTATCGTATAGTATTTCCTGTACGACGCTCTCCGAATGAACAAACACATCAATCTGCACTGATAAGTCGAAGGCTGAAGTGCACTTAAATTGGTTTTAGAGGCACCGCTACACAGCTATAAATTTTAGTTTTACTCACACAATGTTCCTTTTTTTTTTTTTTTTGTTAAATTGCTGAAGGACTGTAGTTGCATTATTAAACACTTGCTGGCCTGAGTCTTGGATATAAAGCATATTTTAGGTATTTTTTTAATATTACTGCAGGATTCCCTCATTTTCTGTGAAAGCCAACAGCATGACAAGGAAAATAAAATGGGGAAAAACTGGAGAATAAAATAGGATTAACTCTGGCCTGGTGTTATGAAGTGACCTTGCTAAAG
>JAQMCW010000007.1:13460757-13470818 GCA_030068335.1 Chrysichthys cranchii
TGTGTGTGTGTGTGTGTGTGTGTGTGTGTGTGTGTGTGTGTGTGTGTGTGTGTGTGTGTGTGTGTGTGTGTTTGGTGATATGCTTCCCAGCAAACTCACCTCATATCTCCAGGGGGCGACAGCAGTGGACAATCCAACCATTTTGACAATATAAAGTGTAACTGTAATGACTGAGGACTTCAGAGAGCCAGGAGCAGCAGGAAGAGACACTAAAGACGAACACTATAAGATCGACTTTTTAAAAATCTCTGTCATGGAGCTGGACCGTGGTTCTCTTTGGTCATTGATGTCGAGCAGCTGTTTCTGCCCATCAAGCTAATCAATATTTCCTTTGCTCACATGACAGAGAACAGCAGGCAACCCGGTCGCTTCAGTTTTTCAGCTTTGTGTTTGTCAAATGCTCTGAATAAAAGAGCAGCGATTAGTTCAGATTTCCACAGAGCTTTGTCAATATCAGCATAACGGTTAGCCCGCTCTGCTGAACTGATATTTCAACACTGAACACAGACAAATAATACAGAGTGAGCTGGGCTTTAGAAATAACTAGTGGGCGGAGCTTCCGTTATAATTCAAGCAATAGAAATTTTCATTATATGACATTACCACAATAGTTTACTTATGAGTTAGCATGCAACGGATGTGGATACTATCTACACAATATAATTAGCTGTGTTGTGTTTGTGAATGATATGGTTTTCCTGCATGAGTCACTCATGTACTCAGGAATCAGTACTGCATTGTTTCAGTCTTTTCCTTTCATTCAGTTGCGACTAAGAGACTTTGCAATTTTAAACTGCAAAAATTAAAACGTGGAAACCAACTTTAAAAACCAACAGACTAACATTAACAACCTAGCAAGATACTATACAGTATTTAGATACTATAATTTAGTTAACCTAATGTGTGCTACACTACTAGGCTTTACACAATATAACAGTTAGCCTACTGTTAGCTAGCTAGGCTTGTGAACCTGCCAAATTGTTTACACAATAAAATATTGATGTTAATGTTACCTAGTTTCTAAGAATCCATGGCTAACGGCTTAGACAATATTATAGTTCACTGTTAGGTGCTATATATTGCTACACAATATACTGTATGTTAGTCTAATTTTAGCTAGTTCCCGACCAGCCTTGGCTCTTGGTTTTAATTGCACAATATAAAGGTTTCCCTAACATTAGCTATCTAGGCCAGCAACCTGGCAAGTGGTTTACGCAATAGAAAATTAATTTTCATATCAGCTAGTTTCTTGAGACCTTGGCTAGTGATTTACTTAATAAAATAGCTCAGTTTTAGTTGCTAACAACAATTTCACAAGAGGGGGGAAGCCAGGTTAGCTCACTACCGGGTAGCCATTAGCCATTATTTAGCAATACCGCCTGAAAACAACACATTACATGATATTTAGCTCATCAAAACACTGTATCAGTATGACCACAGATAAAACTTGAACAGTGTTGTGAGTGTGACTGATTAAAGGAGTCAGAAATAGACAAATGTTTAAAAAGCAGTATGAAATACAGCTTTTGCTTACTGTTCAGTTTGGATTTTGAATTTTTCACTCGGGGTTGGTGAGGATCTCTCGACTTTCTGAGTCAGAAATCCGACTTCAGATATCCCAACTTCCGAGTACAAACTGAATGCAGCATAATACTTGGGTTAACATTAGAGAACTTGACCTGGCAATAAAGTCAAATAGCAAATGCTGAAGAGGTAGTTATTCCAGCTAACTGCATGTATTGATAAAGTTAGCTGGCTTAGCTAAACTAAAGTGATTTTGGTTGCTTTGTGGGCAGGGCTAGCGAGATATATTAGAGAAGTTTCACCCATAATGCCAATTATCTTCTTCGTCTTCATCTTCTGCCGCTTAATCCTGTTCAGGGTCGCGGTGGGAAGCTGGCGTCAATCCCAGCTGACATCGGGTGAGAGGCGTGGATACGCCCTGGGCGGGTCACCAATCCACCGGCCAATTTAGTGTAGCCAATTAGCCTAATCCCCTCTGTGCATGTCTTTGGTCTGTGGGAGGAAACCGGAGTACCCGTAGGAAACCCACATGAACACGAGGAGAACATGCAAACTCCACACAGAAAGGCACCCGGGGCTCGAACCCAGGACCTTCTTGCTGTGAGGCGACAGTGCTAACCACTTAGCCACCGTGCCACCCTAATGCCAGTTATACTTTTGGCTAGATGGCTAATGGGTCTGTTTTTGCAAGATAATTAATATCCTTAACTAAAAAAACCCCAATACAAATAGATTCCTCAGAAGGTGTGTTCAGTGACTCCTGAGTTTTGTGTACATACAGATGTGAGATGAAATATTGTAGGTAACGCAGACGAGTTAGTAAGGGAAGTGGAAGGAAAGTCATGTCTGACTGTTATTCTTATTGCCCCCCCCACACACACACACACACAGACGCACACACACACGCACACTCTCTCCATATCTTAAACACATACACTTTGCTAACAAGCCGCACAGCCTGAAGCTTTTCACTTCCTGACGGCTGTTATTTATTTATTTATTTTTTTCACACAAAAGAGGAATGGAAGTCCGTCTATCAATTCCAGACAAGCAGAGGCGACTGTTAGAAGATGGAGCTGACCTTTTATCCAATCGTGGGTGACTCATCTATCTCATGGCCGTGTGTGTGTGTGTATAAGAATTACACACAGTCAGACACGACTCAATCCCTTCCCTCACTAATGCCACTGAAAAAACTTTCTCATATCTGTATGTACACTAACCTTAGGAGTTAATGAAGGCACTAATAATAATAATAATAATAATAATAATAATAATAATAATAATAATGCCTTTCCAGGCTATTAGCTAGCTAAACAAGTTGAAATAGCTTTATGAGCATTAAAGTTTACAAATTCCATACTAGCGTTAAAGTTAGACTACATACAGTATGTCTGGCTCAATAGCAAACTAGCTTGTGTGTGTGTGTGTGTGTGTGTGTGTGTGTGTGTGTGTGTGTGTGTGTTCATAATGAAATGAATCTGACATATCTTAATGCTGTGTTTTAATGGTCTTCATAAAGCACGTTCAATCATGTAACATCTCATTAGGTATGATTATGACTTTAACACACACTGCATGATTTCATGACAGTGTAAGTAGCAATAATGTGTGTGTAAATGTGTGTGTTAAAATGTGTCTAAAAGTGTGTGTGGGTGTGTCAGGCATTAAATCAAGAGCAGCTTGGATCCTTCACGCTCTGAGACCTTTGTGAATGTCAGAGCTTCTGGGGATTGAAGCAGAGCCGGAGATAAGTTAGTCCTCCTTCAGTCTTCGCTTTCAAGTGTGTGTGTGTGTGTGTGTGTGTGTGCGTGTGTGTGTGCGTGTGTGTGTGTGTGTGTGTGTGTGTGTGTGTGTGTCCAGCTCAGATATTCTTTGGAGATAAACAAACAGAGAACGTTTGCTGCTTCACATGAGAAGCCGAGCAGCAGGTTTATGTGAAACAGAACACAATGCATGACATGAAGTTTCCGGAAGGCAAGCATGTTTCGGTTCAGTGAAAAGCGCAAACAATGTGACAGCAACAAAACTGATAACGACAGCAAAATCAGCATTTATGCTGCAGCTGTCAATGAAAAAAAAATTATAAACAAATACTAGTAAAATTGAATCCACATTTAAGATGTTGTACTATTATCGGTGTAATGTAAGCCTTCAATTTCACGGGCTGCCCACCCAGCCGGACGGGTGGCATGATTGCGTGGCTAAATCAGAATTCCTTCTGCAATACTGTGACCAGTGGTGACAAAGTGGCATCTGATAGTCTGGTCGGTCCAGGTGATCCATATACAGTGGGACCTCGGCTCACAAACTTCCGAGACTCTATTCGTGAACTGATTTGTTTGTGACCTGAATTAATTTTTCCCAGTGAAATGAATGCAAGTACAATTAATTTGTTTCTGCCCTCAAAAACATGTTTTTAAAGTGTATTATGGGTTTGTGTGTGGCAATAAAACAGAATAAAATTAAAATAACTTTAATTATAGAAAAATAAAACTATATATAAATTCAGGTAGTCCTCAACTTACGATGAACGTGCATTCAGCCACACAAAAAAACAAAAAAACCCCACGGTAATGCACTGTACAGTACACCGATACACAAGTTAACTCTGTGAGTTGTGGGAGAGAGTGAGGCATTACGTGAGGCGAGTGATCCGAGCATCGAACGCGCACTCCTGGGTGTCGTCTGCGTACTTCCGGGTGTCATCTGCGCACTCCCGGATGTCGTCTGAACGTCCGTATACGTCATACGCTGTTACGCCGGCCTGCTAGCGATGCCAGCCTGCGAATATTAAATATTTTCTAAATATTTTACAATTTTTAGAGGATCACAATCATCATCATAACTTCAAAAAATCATAAGTCGGGCCATCGTAACTCGGGGAGCACCTGTATATGTATATCCCAGGTTAATGGAAGTGCACTTGTTCTAATGCGTTATCATTTCTATACTAACAGCTCATTTTACAGTGGACATAACAACAGATTCAACACCTGTGTTATCATGGTGTATAATGGTAGGGAAGGAGTCTCCAGTGTCAGCGCTTTGTAACAATCATAGGTAATGTTAAGATTTTCAACATCTTCAGGAGTTTGCACTTGTGTTTTGGTAACATGACAAGCTGTATTGTCTTATTAACTTCAAGACAGAGAAAAAGGAGAGGTTGGTGAGGAAATGACTTTATAGCTGCTATAAGTGAGAACAGGAACTAACCTGTTCCACTGACCTTCCATAACATTAACAGTAACCACGGACGCATAAAAAAGTGTAACGTACAGTTCTTTAATGAATTCAAAAATAGTCATTGTTGGGAAACTTCTGTGGTATAAGAGGAATGAAATATAAGAGGACATGCTACTACTGGAAGAACAGTAGCTCCGCTTTATTATTTTTCTATAACTACAACACACACAGTGGATTACTACTTCCATGTACACAGTATGTAGTGAAGTGGTGTACAAGTTTGTCAATTAGGAGTCTTTAATTTTGCTAATGAGATGAGAAGAGGAAACAGTGAGAGGATAAAACAATGACCAAATAAGAAACAGGGAATCAGAGTAATGTCTGACCTCCATGTGGACAGACAGATTAAGAGACAGAAAGAAAAAGTATAAAATTCTACAGCAGCTCCAGTTGAAGAAAAGAGAAAAGTTAAAAAGTGAAGTAAGATGAGTGGCGTCTTGAGTCTCAGACGAAGGACAATGACCAGACTTCAGATCGACTCTTTCATGTTTTATGTCCTGATGGCTTGTGCGTATATGGCTGCTTAAAGCACATGTTTTATCAGCACTTTTAAGTGCTTTAATGGGAACCATGTGATTAGCGTGTGAAGTTAGTTTGTGTGTGTGTGTGTGTGTGTGTGTGTGTGTGTGTGTGTGTGTGTGTGTGTATCTGTGTGTGTGCATGCCTGTGTACAGATGTTCCTCATGTTCATGCGAATCCTGCATCCCTCATGGTGGCCTTTTGACAGCGATGTGCCTCTTTAAGGAAAATGTACGGTGCGTTCAGCCTGTCTGAGTCTTTTCTTGTTATTAATATTAATAAGCATCAGTAAAAGGCCAAATCCCAGCATGCCTTGCCTGCATGTTAGCAGTGCATCCATGCAGCCGAGGCATTTAAGAACCCACTTTTCCCGTCTTTCCATTATCATTATCGTGAAGAGCTCGAAAAAATTCCAGCCAATTATCCGCTTCACGGCTTTTTTATTTTCATTTCCATTAAAGACGAATTCACAAGTGGCCAAGGCGTTACTTGAAACTCTCGGCCTAAAACAGAGCGACTGGATCGTTTCTTTAAAGTTAATCTGTGTATGATTGAGTTTCGCTACACCTCATCAACAGAAATAAAAGAGCGGGGGAGAGGAAGACGAGGGACGTGAGGGAGGGAGACAGAGTGCAGGTACCCGGAAAAAAAAGTCTATATGTGCATCTGTTATCTGGAATAAGTGTAAAGGCAATTAAATACTTCATATTTAGCTGAAAGTATTGGCACGCCTCTGGAAAATGAGCACATATGCAGACATATTTAGAGCTTAAACATTGTGCATTAGCACTGTCGCCTCACAGCGAGAAGGTCCCGGGTTCGAGCCCTGGGTTCGGCACGGGTGCCTTTCTGTGTGCAGTTGTTCTGTGTTCATGTGGGTTTCTTCCGGGTACTCTGGTTTCCTCCCACGGTCCAAAGACATGCACAGAGGGGATTAGGCTAATTGGCGACTCTAGGTTGACCATAGGTGTGAGTGGTTGTCTGTCTCTGTGCGTTGCCCTGTGGTGGATTGGTGACCTGCCCAGGGCGTATCCCGCCTCTCACCCGATGTCGGCTGGGATTGGCGCCAGCTTCCCCCTGAGATCCTAACCAGGATTAAGCGGCAGAAGACGAATAAAGACATTGTGCATTTGTTTACCACACCATATTTGACTATTTTAGGTAAAACATTTACAAAATAGTTATTTGAATAAGAGCACTGAGCCTCTTCCAACAACATCTAATGCCTCTTCATCTAATATCTAAGCAAAGTTGGAGAACCTGTCGAGCAGCGGTCAACAACCTGTTGATCGCAATCTACAGGTCGATAACCAAGGCATTTTTAGTAGCTTGCAGCCATCTGTGTCTTATCACAGTACATTTTAAAATCAACAGCAACGATAAATACAGTCATCCCTCACCTATCGCGGAGGTTACGTTCCGGCGCCCCCTCGCGATAGGTGAAATCCGCGAAGTAGCGACCTTATAATATTTATTTTATTTTTATTATTTATATATGTTTTAAGGCTTGATAAACCCTTCCCACTCTCTTATTAACCTTTCCCACACTCTTATAAACACTTCCTACACTCTTAAACACTTTCTACACTCTTAAACACTTTCTACACTCTTAAACACTTCCTACACTCTTAAACACTTTCTACACTCTTAAACCTACGTCATTTTAACAACATATAAAATTCTATATGTGTACTCACCAGTGAAGTATACGACAACCTGAATGATCAAGATGATGAATTAGCTGTGCAGTACTGATGACGATGATGGTGATCACGTTGAGATGAACGGTGACTGAACCAATTAGTGCCCAGGATACAGAACACAGTGCTGTGGTTGGTCGCCTCCCAACCGTCAGCCTGTGTGCTGTGTGCTGTGTACAATCTCCTGTGGGCAAAGGTAGTGGCGTACATTTTCATTGTGTATTCATCCACTGATGAAATACATACTGTATTTTATTTTGATTTAATCTTCTTTTAATATGTTTGAATTAACATTTTTATATTTTTTATATGGCATATGAAAACCACGATACAGTGAAGCCACGATAGGTGAACCGTGATATGACAATGGACGACGGTATTTCATGCAGTGGAGACATGTCTGCTGGTTGGCTAGATTTAAATACCGCTACATATTTAGTGGGTGGTGTGCAACTGGATTGGTTGGTAGGATGGGTGTAGGAGTGCCCAAGAACACACTAATTTTGGCCAGTAACAGTTATGACGTTAGGATGCCTTTGCAGATAACTGTGTCACGCCAGTCTGCTGTTACACTACATAGCTATTTACCTCCATATGTCTATGGTAATGAGTAAACTCTATTCAGGAAACCATGGCCAAGTAACGATATAATAAATATAGAATTTTCATCCTGAGTAGGAAAACAACTTTGCTTTTACAATGGTGAAAGAAAAGACTGTCTGCTTGATATGTCAGTAGGCTTTAGCTTTGTTAAAAAAGGGGTAATTTGGAATCCCATTATGCCACTTACCACCTGAAATTCGAGGATTTATTCTCACCCAAATAGGACATATGAGAAAAACGAATTCAAGAGCTGGTATAAAAGCCCAGCAATCACTTTTCACAAAGCCCACCGAGAGAGCTAAAGCTGTTACTGAGTCTTTATTTCATGTTGGCCAGCTCCTGGCCAAGCACAAGGATCCCCTTCACTGACGGTGAGTTTTTAAAAGAAGCGCTAATTGTCACTGCTAACATATTACTCGCAAACTTTAAAAACAAAGTAGACATAAAAATTGTCCAGTAAAAGCGTTGGTAATAAGAAGATTGGAGTTATTATCTGAGGATATTTCCCATCACATTCTCAAGGATTTAGGATGCTTTTTCTCAAATGATGATCAAGTCCATGTAGCACACACATCTGACCTGAATAACTGCATTATTATGACTGGAATTCTGAACCTGTGCTCCGAACTACAAGGCACTGACTGAGGGAATTCATGGGCATCGGTCACATTCACACAATTAATCCAAATATTAACACTGTGACCGGTATTATTTGAACTGTACACTCTAACTGTGTATGTTGTATTAATATGAATTAACAGTATTAACATCTTTCTGTTTGTCAGAATCGGGAGCCGAGACTGGATGCATGTGCAGATATAAAGAGTTTAATAAGATGAAAGGCAAAAGGTACAAAATCGGCAAGCGAAAATCGTGGTCAGACAAAACAGGGTTCAACGATCAGGCAAACAATGTAAAGCAGGTTAGGCAAAGGCAAGATAATTTTTAAACAGGCAAAGATCAGACCCAATACGGCGAACACAACATCAGAGGCAAAAAAGGCAAAGAGCAAAAAACAGACTCAGACAGGGTCATACACGGAATAGCAATCATGGAATATAAGGCTTGGCAATTGGTACAAGAGTCGTAAATCTAATGCTTTGCAACCAGAGTGTGTGTATGAGCGAATGTTTATAGTCTGTGAAGATGAGTGGCACCTGCACCTAATCAATAATCAGGCGACCCCGAGCGCGACAGACCGTCGGCCATGTTGTTTTGGCGCAGGTGCTCATGGGGACTGGAGTTTTCGGGGGCTGCCGGTTGCGAGAGTTCATTACACTGTTCCTATTGTTGCCTATTGATATTTGAACTGTATTACTGTGATTACTGAATCTCGTGATGGTAGATGAATTGCTTTACTGTTTGTAAAGTAAAATTGCATTTCTCTTGGTGGGCTTTTTCCTTCTTTTGGCAACATATACTCTAGTAGAACGCAACTTAAATCTTGACTTCCGAAGAAAAAGGCTGAAGACCCCTGTTGTAGAAGGTCCTGTTCCACTTCTCTATGCACAATTTTTTTTAATCTCCTTTATTTTCTCAAATGTGTGCACAAGGTTGAAGATGGATTTAAGTTTCTTTAAACATCTCTCTGTTGATTTGGAAGCACATTCAATATATGGTTAAAGCCTCAATCTACAGCTAAGATGTTACCTCTTGGTTTTTAGAATAAACTATGCTGGTATCCATCATTCTATTTTCTATAGCACTTATTCTTTAAAAGGCTGGAGCCAATCCCTGCTGACTTTGGGTGAGAGGCTGGGTTCACCCTGGACAGGTTGCCAATCTATTGCAGGACTACTATCCAGATATTTAGCCAAAAAAGAGATTAAACCTCAAATCATCACTAATCCACATCCACACTGCGTACACATCTAAAGTAGAAAACATGGTTTTGGGACTTGTTGATACTGACACTAGTAACCTACGGAGTATTAATCAATCAGGACATCGCAGAATGCTTTATTTAGCTCGTCTTATGTTGGCCGCTGCCATGCGCTGCCAGCAGTGAACTCCTTGTCTTTTGTGTTTATGGTTAAAATGTTATGATGTTGAAACAGTGAGTTTAATAGAGAGAGTGAGGATGGCTGACCTGCAGAGCCAGCGTCGGAATTACAAACAGCACAAGGTGTCATGAATTTCACAGCTTGTTTTTAGTAGTTTTAGATTTCTGTCAACTGTGTTCAAGGTAATAGCTTTAACCAGGGTTGACAGGTTTCTGCAAAAATTACAGCCCAACTGCATTTCAAGAAACACACAATGTAGACCAACCTGAAACTAGCCCCAAAATTTTGACATTGGAATATGCAGACATGTCTTCTCTTTTCAGCCTTTGAGCGGGAAAAAAGTGAACAGAAGATGCAAAAGGTGGAAAATAAGGAGAATGGAAGCGTGTGTGTGTGTGTGTGTGTGTGTGTGTGTGTGTGTGTGTGTGTCAGTGCTTACACAACTGACATACTGTCTCTCTCTCGC
>JAQMCW010000007.1:13827263-13843029 GCA_030068335.1 Chrysichthys cranchii
GTGTGTGTGTGTGTGTGTGTGTGTGTGTGTGTGTGTGTGTGTGTGTGTGTGTGTGTGTGTGTGTGTGTGAGATTTATAGTGGAATGAAATCCCAGCCAAACACACAGGAAACATTTTAGACGGTAAATTCAAAATAAAAAATTCCCTTTTGACATAAATTGTCAAAGAAAAATTGGCTTACGGTCATATTACATAAGCTCAGGGTCAAAGGTCATTTCAGTGGCGGTCTGTCTGTGTGTCTTCCATGAATTCTGCTATGATGTAACCTAGTGGGTGAGGTTTCATTTGTCAGATTATAAAAGAAGTGAATCAGTGTGTCTCGGAGCTTTTCAAGTGCTTTACGTGATATAATGTGAAACGATGAACATTTTACATTTTTCTTGGATGTCTTTCCACCACTATGTTCACGTGGATCATCCTGAAATTCAACCAGGTGTAAAGTTTGATTTTCCAGGTTCAGAACTCCAGCCCCGGGAACAGAGGCACTAATCACGAACTCTGAGGGAAGAGTAGAGACGGCTGACTGACTCTGATTTTGGCAGAATAGACCAGTAACTGTGACTTCATCCAATTTATTAAATCATCACTCACAAAACACTTCAGCACGTCTGTCCTCATAAGTGTGGGCTTCTCTCCATGCAAATTTTACAGCAATCGAAATGCCAAAATATGTTTAAAAATGACACTGTAGCGAATATGTTCCAGTCTCTGCCTGGCTGCGTCCCAACCTGCCATTCCACTGCACTACACAGGAGCTGTGTTTCATTCTGATTTGGGATCAGCTGATTGAGCCAATAACACTGAGCAGCATTTTAACTCGAACAGAACTGACCTGGGCATCGTGTTCAATGTCAGCATGTTGCATTTTAGTCCTTACTGCGACAGAGGATGATAAAAACATAAATACGTTTAACAGTATGCCGTCACAGGATCACAACATCTACGTCTGCTGAGGACTTACTAACAAAGTCCCAGCAAATCATATACAGTTGATCCTCGCATTAACGGTCTAATTGGGGAGAGAGGTTGTCCGATGACTTGAATAGTCCGATGATGTGAAGTGTTTTAGTGGGGGAGGGGGTGTTAAAATAATGGAAATCCAAGGAAAAACACCACTAAGGTCCATAAACGTGCTACCCAAATACTATACACATGCAGCATAACGACCAACATAAATAGGTAAGTACGTTGAGAAAACATTGAGGTGAAAAACATCAAATAATCACCGAAAAAACAGTATAGCTTCACAACGACCACAGCTCAACCGACGCTTGTAAGCAACTAGTAGCATGCACGCCACCGCCGCCTAGAGGACAATTGCTGAACTACTGGACTATGTTCACAACACCTGGGATTTTTAAACTTTCGTAACGGACATTCGACTATAGTTATTTTAGCATACAAAAGCCTAGGTTTTTTGTGATTTTGTTTTTAAGTCAATATTTACAGTTTTTACTATGCAAGAAAGAAAAGGAAGTTTTTAGAATCAGGTGTTTTCTACACGTTTTTTTTTTTTTTTGTTCTTGTTGTTGCCCGAAAAACCAATTAGAGTACCATATACACAATATTTAATGTAGATTTAATGTACAGCTGTGAGCTGGCATTATGTTAGCTGGCTCATTTTCAACCACCGAATGACTTCCCACACAAATCTGACTGTTCGCTATGAGTCGATTAATTTGTTTACATTAGTAAGTGAATTTTTTAGGCCTGAATCGATTCAGTTACATTAATAAATGACTCCTGGCTTGATTCAGTTACACTTGTAATTTAAACGATTCCTCTCCTGATTCATCTACATCAGTAAGTGACTCGTCAACTAGTTCACTTACATTTGCTTCCCTGTTATGCTTGTAGAAACCTTCAGGTTCACACAGATGACCAGAATTCTCAGATTGTTGGTCGTATGATGCTGAAATTCAATGAGGTCTTAATAATTAGGACCTCAGATGTGCACAGACAGTGGAGTGGAACTGCAGCCTACACAGACTGCCTACCTTGGGGTTGGGCCTCCGACTGGAACGCGACAAACATATCGGATATTTTACACACTTTATAGATGCTGGAAGGGAAACTGAATTGTTCAGCACAGTGCAGAATGAAAAATGAATAATGAGATATTGTACAATTTCTGGTCCATCTGCTGTTCATTAATCACACTCCCTCTCTCTCTCTCTCTCTCTCTCTCTCACACACACACACACCATACTCAGTGCAATTAAATGAAATTATCCAATATAACTGCAGAAAGGACTTCCTGTGCCACTTTCACAGTGATCATTAATTAGCCTTTTTTCATTAACCTGTTTCATAGCGATCGTTAATAGGTGATCTGAGGCTCATGTGGGCTCACACACAAACATACACACTTCCCATCATAACTCACTCCGCAACAGCGGGTGTGTTCACTTCCCCGATTCCTCATGTGAACCGAAGCCAGACTTTCAGCTCAGTGTATGTGTGTAAAAGATTTCCTCCAGCTCGTTGAACTGTTGAGTATTAAATCAAATCTCCTGAAATGATCTTGCTGACATTCCTCCACTCATCCGTTCCTCGCGGTGTATGTGTAGTGTATGTGTAGCATGTGTGTGAGCGTGTGTGAGAGAGACAGACAGAGAGAGAGAGAGACACATGATTTAGTGATAGTTTCGGCACATAAACAACACACAGTAAGAAATCATGTCGTTCAGTTATGTTAGAAAACTAAGGTGTCTTCCACGTTTACACACACACACACACACACACACACACACACACACACACACACACACACACACAAATGTAAGGCCATTATAAACGCATTCACACGTTAAAAACAAATACCGAAATGAGTAGTGTCTCATTCTCATTCCTGCTGAAGTGTGATGATTCGCAATGCTGTTCATCTATTATATGGAGTTGGCTTGCATTTCTGACCAACTGAATAAATATTGTTGTTAGAAGCCATCGAACTGAGCACCCAAATGCTCAGCTGCCCAAAACCCATAATTTGAATGACCAATCAGAATCTGATACTTTAGTATTTCACAGAGTTTTTTCCTGTTTTATTCAATGTAGTATTGTTATATTTTATCCTAAACAGCTTGACTGATTTCCTTTTGGCTGTGATTCTCTCCTGAAATGTGGCATCAATTTAAATCAAGATGGAGCTTTCAATTCCTCTCCAATGAGGAAATTTCACCATCTATTACTTCAGTATTTTGACAGTGATTTATTCATTAAAACATAGACAAATATGTGTTTATATTCAATGATGTGCTCATTTCGTGGCAACTTTTCTTTTTTGTACGATTGTTTCTGAAGAAGCTTTCTGGCATCATTCAATCGAGCCTGATGTTTCAGACAGATTTCTTTCCCCATACAGTGTGAGATTCTTTCCAGAGGATCAGCAATAATCCTGTTTTGGGTTTTAGAAAGGAATTTAATTCAGAGCAGATTTTTTTTTTTGGTCATAAATCTGACTCAGGAAGTGAGACACTTTCTGGTTAGCCACAAATAAAATGACACAAGACAAGACTTATGACCGAACATGCTCTCTCCCTCGTTCTCTCTCTCTCTCACTCTCTCACTCACTCACTCTCACACACACACACACACAGTTACCTGTTGTTTATTCCTATGCTGATTAAGATGGAGAAAATTTTCATCTGAATCTCAGCTGAAGAGTTTCAGCTGATCAAGAATAAAAAATGGTCATAATGTTGCACTTTAATAGAAGTGTATATGGTTTAGAAAATGCATATGCTGGTTTTTAATTTTGTTTGTCCATTTTTATTTCATGCAGAGACCTGCTCCACACAGCTCTAATTCTTTATCACAGGAGCAAACAAGCCTTTACTGCGAATTGGGAAAAAGTGTTGCGTGATGCTGAGGATGGACTTTTTCTGTTTTTTCCTTGTACTGTACACATCCTTATCCTTGATTCCTACAGATCTTAGCTGGAATTACAAACAACTATTTATGAAGATGATCAGAAAAGAAGCTTCTTTGCCCAAACAAAATCAGCACCAATAGAGGTATGCAAGATCTTAAATAGAACTTGATGATGCCTGGCTAAAACTGGTCCAATAGGACATGGAGGAAGCTAACTTCTTTAGCTGTTACAAGAAGAATATCTACTGAGCATTAACTGAGAAGCAATTCTTTCTTTCATCCCACAACAATCATCTTATTAAATAAAAATCTACTTAAAGAATTTATGCCAGATGTTGTTGAATACTAGTCCTTTTAAAGCATTACCACCTGTAAACTCAAATTTAACACAGACACAGTCTTCGTAGAAGCTTGCGTACAGAAAGAACAGGACGAGTACACAGCCTTGAGGTACACCTGCGCTGAGAGTTTAAGGTGTCAGACATTGCTCCATCACACAGAATGCTTCATAGCTGTTCAGAATTCTAGGCGCTACCAGCAAATGTAGTAAAGGGGATTAAACTGAGTGAGTTAATTGTGCAGTATGTCTGGAAAGACCGTCCTATTAAAATGATTCACACATGAGTTCCCAGGCTGTCAAGATGCTTGCAGTTCCATTCATTTTGTAGATTGCCGAGGGTCAAGGGAGTGTTATGTTACATTTTGTGTAAGCCAGAATTACCAAATTAACTTCAAACAGTGCACTGATTCACAGCTTTATTTAAAAAAAAAAAAAACTTCAATAAATACACGTGTTATTTTCTAATTGTTTAAGACATAAACGTATAGAAAACTGCTATTAATTTCCTCAAATTTTGCTTTTCTGACCAGGATAATGGTATTTTGATTTTTACTCATTTTCACTGAGAAAACAGGGGAATGTTGGGAATTTAATTTATTTATTCAGACTCTGTTCTGCCACAGTGTGGCCAGTGTGGTTCAGGCAATCGGAATCACCTGTAGTCCGAGCAAATGGCACTCCTTCACTGACCGCTCATCTAGGAGTCTCAAAGCTGTGCTCTCGTCCCCTGGGTCAGACCTAACTCACAACCCATCATACGTGCTGCTACAGCCAGGCGAAGGGGAAAAATCTGGCAAAACCATGCTTGAGACTTGTGCGTCACTTGCTTATTTTCAGCGTTGTACAAGATTACAGACTGGCTGTTGAGAATTTTGGTCCTGCAAATGCAAATTCTACAGGTCTTGTGAAAACTCAAGAACTCATACAGTACTGTAGACGACCCCTGCTACTTCTGTGCGCGTGAACCAAGTCAGGAGCGCGGCTAGTAGGGGCATTGCGATGACCGTAAGATGCATGAGTGATACACGGTGAAGCACAAGTGAATACTTGCTTTTTGTGTGGCCCACAAGACAGAAGTACATCTCACTTTCTTCCCTATGTGAAACGTGCATGTAGCGCATGGGACCCACAAGCAGCACATTACATTACATTTCCATCATTTGACAGACACATGTATCCAGAGCCACTTACACTCATGTCATTCTTTTTATACAACTGAGCAGTTGAGGGTTAAAGGCCATACTCAAGGGCCCAGAAGTAGTATTTGAACTCGCAACCTTCCGATCAGTAGTCCAACATCCTTCCCCTGAACTACAACTGTCCAACAAGTGGCATTGGCATTGTCAGAGGCTGTTCCTCCTCTGGAGGTACAGTAGTCTTCACTTTTGCTCCCTTCTTCTTGGGTCCCATTTTCAAATTTACTGAACGTTTTCAAAAATTTTCAGTCAAGAGAGAGATGTGATATGCTGCACACACACTGTGGGCCTCCTTTTACAGGCTTGCCACATGCTAACCATGTGAATCATAAGTGCAGCCCGTACTCCTGGCTCACGAAACTGTTTAACTGCAAGTCACACGCACTGATCATGTGCGCCAGACATACACTGTCCACAGGCTAACTACACAATTTTCCCCACACCTCGAGCAAGTCAGGCGTGCAACCTGTACTTGACAAGTACTATGCCTGTACTTTTTCCCAAACTTTCCCATGGATATGCCAGCTGCGAGTCATCAAGCCCTGTGACCAGTGTGTGTCCAAAACACGCATGGTGGGTTGTGAATTAGGCTTCACTCTCATACCCCAAGGAGATTACAATAGTGTCAGCTGCTATCCTTGTCTTTCAGACAGCAGGGACACTACACAATTTAGAACTGGCCATAGCTGATGAGGTTTGCTGTGGGGAGGAACAATGTGTAGTGGGAGCCATCGGTGGAACCCCAGAAGGTGCTGATGCCACCACTGCATCTCACATTGAGCCTTATGAAAGAATCTGGCACAGCTCTTGATAAAGAACCGGCAGCCTTCAAGCACCTTTAATACTTCTTTCCTAAACTGACCACAGTCTAAACTTTGTCAAGACCACAGATATAGAAAATCCACAAGTTCAAGGAATTCCATAAGAAGTATACTCAGAAGGAGAAAGCTGATTGGAACAGCTTTGTTTCAGTGGTTCGTGGATTCCTGGACAATCACAAACCCAAAAACTATGTCGAGCTTGTTCAGAGTCTAGTGAAGAACTATGGCACCATGGGCTGCAGGATGTCTCTCAAAGTCCATATCCTCAATACTTATCATGGTAAATTCAAGGAGACCGTCGAAGCATACTCAGAGAAACAAGGCAACTACCAACTACCAAGGACAATATAATAAGAACATGAAGGGGAAATACATTTGGGGCTGCTTTGAGAAAGTGATTTACAATATAGTCATAAATCTTGAAAAACTCCCCACTTCTAAATCTCTTGTGGTCATTTTTGTACAACTTTATACAAAAATAAAAGTATCAAAACATGCTAATTTTGAATCAGATGTGTTGTTTTTTTAACTTTGTGAATGAAAAGACTTTGAAGTGTCTTTTGCCTGATTTCTCAATGCATTTCAAAATACCAATGTCCTGGTCACAAAGGCAAAATGCGATTGAAATAACAGCTATTTACTATAGTTTTGCAGTATAAACAGTTAGGAAATAACACTACTCAGGAACTATAAAACAAACTAAAAATTTGTTTCCAGCTTGCAAGTCCTCCTCATCATTTCCTCACATAAGCTGCTGTTACTGAGAAGATTTATGCCATTAGATCAATCAAAGAATCAACAGACGGACATGTCTATGTTTCTCGAGAGCACTTCTTTCAATAAAACCCTTACCACACTGTGTACAGTGATGACGTTTTTCTCCAGTATGGATTAACTGATGTTTTTGGAGATTGCCCCGGTGAGTAAATCTCTCTTCACACCAGAAGCAGTGATATGGCTTCTCTCCTGTGTGGATGCGTTGGTGTCTCTGGAGAGCACCTTGTTGCGTAAAAGTCTTTTCACACAGTGAACAGTGATAGGGCTTCTCTCCAGTGTGACTGTGTTGATGTGTTTGAAGATTACACTGGTGAGTAAAATTCTTCCTACAGTCTGAGCACTGATATGGCTTCTCTCCTGTGTGAACAAACCTGTGTAGTTAGAGAACCTGCTGAAATTTTAAACTCTTACCACCTTGTAAACAGAGATATGCTTTCTCTCCTGTGTGAATACAGCAGTGACGCTTGAGACTACTTTGGTGGGTAAAGCTCTTCCCACACTGTGAACAGTGATGTGACTTCTCTCCTGTATGAATGTGCTGATGATGTTGGAGAGTACGGTGTTGAGCAGAACTCCTCCCACACTGGGAGCAGAGATGTGACTTTTCTCCTGTGTGAATGTGCTGATGATGTTGGAGAGTACGGTGTTGAGCAAAACTCCTCCCACACTGGGAGCAGAGATGTGACTTTTCTCCTGTGTGAATGCATTGGTGAGTTTGGAGATTGCGTTGTTCAGTTAAACTGTTTCCACATTAGGAGCAGTAAAATGAATTCCCTCCTGTATGTGTATGCTGGTGAATTTGGAAATGACTTGGTTGTGTAAAACTCTTTCCAGACTGAGAGCGATGATGAGCCTTTTCTCCAGTGTGAATGTGTTGGTGCCGTCTGAGATTACTCTGTCATGTAAAACTCTACCCACAATATGGGCAGCGAGTTCCTTTTTACATTGGCTAAGAGAGAAAGTGGTATGGAGGGCATCAGATGCAGATTTTTGACTCCTGGAGCTTCCTAATTTCAAAGTACAGTGGTGCCCCGCAGAACGAACGTTCCGCAGAATGAGCGTTCTGCATAGCGAACGCCGCCACGAACACCACCGCGAACGTGCGCGTGACTCGCAGAACGAATGCATTTCGCACAGCGCACCTGAAAAATCGTGTTTTACGTTAAAAAAATGGCTGAATGCGGCCAGATGTGTCTCAGATGAAGGCAAAGCATCATTAGCAGGGGGTGGTTCCAGTTTCACTTTTCTCGACTTTTCGCGGCGAACTGGAACGGATTACACAATTGAAATTGAGTTTCACACAAAGAACACGCCGCTGGAACGGATTGTGTTCGTTATGCGGGGTGCCACTATATTACAATTAATCTCTTCTAAATTCAGCATCCTCACATATTCCTCATTATGGCATCTCTTGAGGTGTTTTTGTAGGTAAATTTGAGACATATAGGAAAGTGGACACAATGAGCAGAAGTGCATTTCTAACATGACATTCTTCGTTTCTAAAGCAGAAAAAGTCAATTTAAAAAAAAGGAAGTACATAAAAAAATTGGACAAAACAGTAACACAGAAGGTAATAAAACCAAATCTTACATACTTTTGTGTATTTTGGGTTACCAGAGGTAGAAGTTGTGAACATACCAAGATTTTATTCAAGGAAAATCATGTAGCGTGACACAGCCAGTAATATAAAAAACCCTTCTCACATGAAATGCATCTTGCTGATTCTGAGTGATCTGCAGTCCTGGAAACAGCATGACTATGCAATATACATATATGGGAATCACCTACAAAGTCACAAAGTAACGCATGATTTTGCAGCAAACCCTGCATCCATCCTTTTGAAGAAAGTTGTGAGTTCTTACCAGCTTCAGCAACAGTTGTGAATGATCAGGACTCTTAGCAGTTAGCACAATCATATATGAAAATGACACATATTTCCCCACCAGTGATGGTAAGAAGCTCCTGGGTAATGTATGGCACAATGCCATGAGGAACTTCCGATACTTTGGGACTAACTAGAATGATATTTGGGCCATTCCATGTTATGTTTGTTACAGTTCGGAAGCAAATTAGAAGGTTATATTTGATAAGATCTTTTCTGCAAGAAGTTTGCATCTTGGTTATCCTTGTACAGTGCTCCTGCGTCATTACTCTGTCTTATGAATCTGGCATTTTCCCCCTCACTTTTACAAATTTCTAGCAGGAGCTTGGTTAAAGGTGCTGCATTCCGATAAACAGATTGAAATCATTTTATAAATCCCATTTCAGGGGCTTTTATTAACTTCTGTAGGCATTTTTTTTTTTCGTAAATAAATATTTATAGTAATAATACAATTTTATTCCCAAATATTTTGGTTTGGTTGCAATTTATGCTACAGAACAGTGAAACCATATTACCAATCAATGAATTTATGCTTAGGAAGCCATTCTTAATAAAGCACACTGGAGACCATTTTCTTATAAAGTGGCCATATCTTCACAGTTTCCCCCACCAAAGAGCTTATGGTAAGGCCCCTCCATAATGACTTTTTCCAAGGAAAGGAACGGACATTTTCATAGAATACAGAAACAGGCGAATTAAACTTTGATGACCCATTTTCCAATTTCAGTGTCTTTAAATGTAATCACATCATTTCTTCTGTCTTTACTGAGACATTTATAATTGAACTCAAATCTATTAAAAAAACAAACAAATAAATAAATAAATAAATAATTTCCATACATTTATAAAGCCAACAAGGTACCTTTCAAGTTCTTTTCAAAGTGTCAGATTATTTTTAAGATGGAAGCCACGGATGTGATAGGAAAGAAAAGGCCAAAGGCAACTACTGAGAGAGAGAAAGGCCAGAACCTAGTCCCAAAACAGAGAACAAAAGAATAAAGCAAACCGCAGCTCATCGCTAGAGTACAAAAGCTGAAGCTATGACTGAAGATGAACTTGAGGTGCATGGCCTACAAACCGCTGAACGGGTACATCTCTTTCATTTACTCAAAAAACTTGCAGAAGAAAAAACAAAACTTTGGCTGTCAAAATTGGGAAAGGGTTCAAGCCACACAGTCATTGGGCAATTCACTCCACTGAAGACTGACTGAAGAACTGTCCGCCAGAGACTCCTTGAAGAATAGAAGACTGCAGCTGTTGGGTTGGCAAAACAAGTAGGTCTGGAATGAAATGTAAAGATGGAACGCAACCTTGCCGGGAAACCAAAATGCGGGCTGTCAAAAGAAACTGACAAGTTGATTATAGACTTTTTACCTTAGAGCTGACATTGTGTACATCATGCCAGGCATAAAAGTTCAAATGACTGTTTGGGGAAAATGGTGTCAGTTCAAAGCTTCACAAACATTTTTTGGTCAAATTTCTGAAAGAAGTGCCTGGACTTTTCAAGCAGTGTCACCCTGATGTAAAGGATGGCTTCAGCAAGTTTGCATCCGTACAACCAGTGAATGTTCTTCTGCTGAAAGATGAGCCTCCTGACACTATAAATGTCAGGCACATGAAAACATGTAGCATTTGTAGCAAGTGTTTAATCAACTGTCGTGTTCTTAAGTCATAGTTTAGATATAAGTTTTAAAGATGTATTTCCATGCTGAGACATGACACATTTTCTGTAAGGCATGTAACATTAAGTACATTCCAAAAGTCCTTGGTGGATTTTAAGCCTGGAAGACCCAGACCACCTTATCATGAGAAAAATATCTCCACTGGCTAAAATGATAGACTACGTGACCACAAAAACAGGTTGGGTTTTTTTTGGGTTTTTTTAAACTAACCCTTTCCTACTACAGGTTGTGAAATGGTCTTTACGAGACCTCCTCAACCAATGAATGGGTTGAATATAAGACTGAAATAAAAGTTAGGGTCAAATATGACCCCAGGGGTGCTACTGGGGTTAATACAGAAAATTTAGATATCTATGCAATTTATTTATACATAAACTGCAGGAAATAAATTGTATAGGTAACTAAATTTTCTGTATCTCTAGATTAAGAGATTGTCAGATTGTCAGAACTTATAAATCCAAGGCCATGGCTGTCTCCCTGAAAAGAGAGAGATGCTCAGGTGAGGGGAAAAACCATTAGCCCTGGTGGAGAACTGGATGTTTGAGTTCTTATTGACAAATGATTGGGGGAAAAAAAAAAGTGTGAGATTGGTAAATGAACTGAGTCAGCAATGTTATAGTTGCTGTACCAGACTGAGGTGGTGACACAGGAGCTCGGTTTGTTATTCCATTTAGCAAAAGAAAGGTTACTTTTGTAACTCATTAGCCATTTTTACTTAAAGCTTTAAAAGTAAAAAATAAACTGTGTTAAACCTTTCTGATACCTGCAAGTCTTGTGCAGCAGGAACGTGTGGAGTTTCTCTTACAGAGCACACTCCAGCTTCTGTCAAGTCCTTTAGAAAATGTCTATGGGGGTGTGATAGTGGAGTGTGTTTAATGTGCCATAGTCAGGTATCACCTGTCCACTGTAGTTAAACTTTCCTCCTATGCATTTGTTTGCAGTTAACAGACCCAGTATAAAAGCAATTAACAGAAATATTAAACACAAAAAAGCTTTAAACAAAATCAGCTCAGTGTTTCAGCCTGGAGCATTACTTTGTGAAATTCCAAAATTTTCTAGGAGTGAAAGAAAAAAAATCAGTCGATTATTGAAGTTTATATGATCATAGAAGCAACACGTGTACAAACATTTCCTGTTCATATACTTATCAGCGTTATATAAAACAGTGGCATTGTGTCTGACTATCCTCAGGCCACATCAGCGCCACCGCCTCACTATCTGCTGTAAAGACAATATTAAATTTTTTAGACCCCCAGTAAATAAATAAAAATACCATTTAAGCCCCAAATTAAATATACATGTATTATAAAACTGATCATGTACACTTTTTCACCATCATCTGTTTGTTCACTGCACATCTGGTATCATGAGAACTATTTATTTGTATATATTATTATTATTATTATTATTATTATTATTGTTAATAATAATAATAATAAGAAGAAGAAATAAGAAATTATTATTAGTAGTAGTAGTAGTAGAAGTAAAAGTAATTATTAATAATGATTATAATATTTCAATACATTTGCAATAGTAGATATTTAATTTAACAAACATATTTCATGTGTTAAGCAATAATAATTACAATAGTTACTATAAATAATTACTACAATAATTATTATTGCCTTTTGCGCGCGCTGGAAATGAAATTATATTAAGCAAACAAACCCACAATAACGGTCCATTAAGGCCAAATCCTAAACAACTTTACGTTACGCAGTGCACTATAGAGTGTGCACCTGCTATCATTACATTCCCTATGTAGTGCACTTCCACAGCATTCATGAAGCGGTTTGGGACTGAGCCTCTAACAGTTAGCCGAGCAGCTCATTTAGCAGAGTTAGTGTAACTAACCTCAGGCTTTAAAGCAGGACGGTGTTAAAGCTCCTCAAATCCACACAGCAGCCAGCTTTTCACTTCAAACTGCTCAGCTCGAACTCCGGCTGTGAAACCCTGTCAATAATATTCAGTGTCGAGGGGATTAGCTCGCGCTCAGAGCTCAGCTGTCCAATCAGGACACGCGCAGCTCGTCTTCTTCTCTTTCTCTCACGGTGTAGCGGATGGCGGACTGCCGCCTGCTGGAGGACTGTGGAGACATCTATCCGTTAGAAATGGTACAGACTCGGTGAATACACTCATATAGGAAGAATATACCACTCTACTAAGTAGTGTGTGAGTGAGCAAGAAAGAGAATAAACTTTGACAACAGGATTTTAAGGTCAATAATGTTCTGAGTGGCTTAAATAAAGCATGTTTACAACACCACTTGTTAACTACACACAGGATTAGTACAGACCATCTTGCTGCCTCAGTTAAAATTGAGGCCTTCAGACTAATGACTGCAGTATAAAGCCTGTAAAGTACCATGTTTTCACCCCAAATAATCTTTGAGGTCACTAATAAACCATAAACCAGTAAGTGTGAAAGTAAGAGTACCATGGGCAAGTATTATTTCACATTCCAACACCAAACAGGAAAAAGCAGGGATTTTCCTAATGTGTTTTACTACACATGGGATTTCGAGTTCAAGATGTGACTGGCTGCTGGTCCAACAGTGATGACTGAGGATCCAAATTATTACAGTGTAACTTTTTTTTTTTTTTTTTAGTTAATTTGAGGCATTCAAATTTCCTTCTATGTACACAGTACAAAAGTAATTAGACAAACTAACTATGCTTATAAATATGAGCATAACTTTACAATGACATGATGTCCATCACCCAGGCGGTCAGTCTCTGCTTAGACTAGGAAGTCCCTCATTTCTGTCTCTCATAACAGATGAACAGTTGGCCTGAGTGCCAGATGTCCATAACTAAGAACACTCTACAGGATCACCCTCATTCATGGAGTGCTGCAAAATCAGTCGATTTATGTGCAAAATTTGATTTTTTTTTTTTTCGTCTTGAAGCAAGACCGACTGTGCCAATCATGGGTCCTTTCAGATGCCGAGTTACACATGGTGATTTAATTCCTAGGTGATTATGAACCTAGAAAAACCTCCCAGACACAGCATCCAGTCAGTGGGTTATAAGGTCTCTGTTGACGGACACAGGCTTCTGAACGGCGTGGCCTCAGTTCTAGAGTCAACCATTTCAGCTTCCGCCAAGTGACCATACACCTACAAACATCCTCGGGTTTCTAGCAGTTAAGAGGACTGCAATGAAACTTCGCTTTATCAACAATGATCAACAGTTCTCTCACAAAGCACCACAAATATGTAACTCTGTCAATTAATGAGGCATTAGTGCCAATACACAAAAAGCCCACCCCCAGGAGTTAAAAAACATCTCTTTTACTCAGACCATGCAAGAATGTTCCATGCACAGTGTGGTTAAAGGATATAAAGACAGGTTATGATAACAGTTAAATCAAAGGACAAAACATACAAAAT
Source organism: Chrysichthys cranchii (assembly GCA_030068335.1). Classification (NCBI taxonomy): domain Eukaryota; kingdom Metazoa; phylum Chordata; class Actinopteri; order Siluriformes; family Claroteidae; genus Chrysichthys; species Chrysichthys cranchii. The sequence goes on from JAQMCW010000007.1 coordinate 13,841,226, forward strand.
AAAATACACGAAGCATCCGTTGGAATCAACATCCATAACTTACATAAAATTTTTTAAAAAAGATGCACTTGAAGCTGGTTTTTAACCCCACTTGGTTCAAGTAAAACGCACAGTGAAAGGACAAAGCTAAATTTTCTTCCTGCCTCTCTGATTAGTAGGTGGACTTCACCTGCTGATATGTCAACACCACGGTCTGGATCTGTCTGTCGGAGCTTAAAGTACAATACATTATAGGGAAAAGGACAAACAGGGTAGTGTGGAGAAGGAGAAGGAAACAGCTATGAAAACTGCACATATCGCATTAAGACAAATTATACGTGTGTTATATATTATATATAAATTTATTTCTAGAAACTTCCTTCTAGCTGCTCTGCCACAGTAGCCAAGTTGATGGAGATACCTCACAGAAGTACTCAGAGTATACCTCAGCAGCCTTACAATGGGGATCCCCCCCCCAACAATCCACTTGGCAATCTTTTTTTCAATGCCAAAGAATCTACAAGCTGCATGCTGACAGCTCTGTGTTCGTGCATTTGTGTGTACTAAAAGAACTTGAGAAAGTGAAGCTCCGTCCACACTGTGAGCAATAATACGGTTTCTCTCCTGTGTGAATGCGCTGGTGTTTTTTAAGAGCACTTTTCTCAGTAAAATTCTTCCCACACTCTGAACAGTGATATGGCTTCTCTCCTGTGTGGATGCGCTGATGTTTCTTGAGAGCTCCCCTCTCAGTAAAACACTTCCCACACAAAGCACAGCGATATGGCTTTTCTCCAGTGTGAAGGCGTTGGTGTGACTGGAGGAGGCTCTGGTGAGTAAATCTCTCCCCACAGTGAGGACACTGATACGGTTTCTCTCCAGTGTGAATGCGCTGGTGTCGTTGGAGAGTACTCCGTTGTGTAAAATTCTTCCCACACAGTGAACAGTGATACGGTTTTTCTCCGGTGTGGACACGTTGGTGTCGTTGGAGATTACTTTGGTTAGAAAATTTGTCTCCACAGTGCGAGCACAGATACGGTTTCTCTCCGGTGTGGATGCGTTGATGTCGTTGGAGGGTGCTTTGCTGTGTAAAACAACTTCCACACTCTGAGCAATGATAGGGCTTCTCCCCAGTGTGGATACGATAGTGTTTGTCGAGAGTTCCTCTTTCAGTAAATCTTTTACCACACTGTAAGCACTGATGAGGCTTTTCTTGAGTGTAAATCCATGGGTTTGTTTCAATATGCATTTCTGGAGAAAGAAAGAAAACAATATTAAATCTCTATGTTAAATGCAACAAAAGTCACCCTCATTAAAAACACTCAGAAAAACACTCAGTGACAGAACATAGCAATGCTCTCAACAGAGTAAAAAGACTCTACAACTATAGTCATGTACTGGATTGGCATGTGAGCTTACATACACATCCAAATGAGAAATCCCAAATTTTAACTGACAAGCCCAGTTATTCCTGTTACTGAGCCACATAAGTGAATTAAATCTCATCGTAGCAAATCCTAAAGCTGCTGTGTCAAGGGTAAAAGGTTAGTTCCTGTTTGGTCAACAATTAACACATGAATTTATGTAAAGCTGCTTTCTGAACATGAGTGCTGTTAAAATTGCTGTAATTTAAGCTGTACGTTAAATCTGATGCGAGTAGTTACAGGAGGCTGTGGGAGATCTAGAAGAGTTCAAAAACAAGTTGTGCAGCTGCTTTCTGGATCGGTTGTAGCGCGTGGATGGGCCACGACAGACCAAGACATTGCCGAGACCGGAGGGTATCAAGACCAAGACAAGACCAAGACCGGAGCGTATCGAGACCAAGACA
>JAQMCW010000007.1:13898164-13910858 GCA_030068335.1 Chrysichthys cranchii
TGTGTAATCAGTTGTTCTTGGTTTTCAGTTACTCAGATGTGGCTTCTTCTTGGTTGGAATGAAAACCTGCACCCACATCGGCCCTTTCTGGACAGGTTTGAGACCCCTGGACTACATGTTATGAAATGGTTCTTATGAGACCTCCTGGGATGTCCACCAACCAATGAGTGGGTTGACTATAAGAGTGAAATAAAAAGTTAGGGTCTAATATGGGGTGCTCCAGGGTGGTTAGCCTCATGTTCATGAAGCTAGCTAATGGATTTAGGTGAAAAACCAATCGAAATACCTGTAGAACTGGGTTTTAGGAAATGGCTCATCCATACAGTATATTTCAGTTCTGAGTTACTTCAGGTTGTTGTAATTTTTTTCCCTCCCAGAATAGGTTTGTTTTGATTGAATCGTCAAATGGTGCCAGTTTTCCTTGTTTCATTATTATTTTTGTTGTTGTTGTTGCTTTCGCAAAGAATGTGTGGGTTTAGTTTTGGCTTGAAACTAGTTCCTCTTAGTTTGGAAGTCGTGGGTAAATCAGTCTCTCTCTCTCTCTCTCTCTCTCTCTCTCTCTCAGTCTCTCCCTCTCTCTCTCTCTCAGGCTCTGTCTCGGTGTCTCTCAGTCTCTCTCTCAGTCTCTCTCTCGGTGTCTCTCAGTCTCTCTCTCTGTGTGTATCTCTCTCTCTCTCTCTCTCTCTCTCTCCACCCCCAAATGTAGCTCCATCTTCAGATCCTCAGGACACACTACTCAGCACCGAGTACAACATTAAGGCTTCGGCTAGGATTTTCCCACGGCCGCTGAAGGATTATTTCGTGTCGTTTTGACTGTACCCTACCTCCCCTTTGACTTCTGCCCTATTTTCTTTGAGGATGTCGGTGGCGGGTTTGAAGAAGCAGTTTCATAAAGCCAGTCAGGTAAAACAAGAGAAAAGCTCACAGTTTCTGCTTGCGCTTTCCGTCGCTTTATACGATACGAGCTTTTATTTGGCATATTTCATATTCCCCGTCGGTTTCCCCTTGAAACAGTTCCGCAGAATAAACTGTAGCTTTGTTGTTGTCCGGGTTTCTTCATGTCGCATAAGCGCGACGGCCTGAAAGATGTACTCTCATCCTTTAAAAGCTGTTTTAAAGAAGCATTTCCTTCGTTTTTCCGACACTGACCTGGTTCCCGGGAATGTTTCACTCCAAAGGTTTGCTAAGAACGACTGAATGCAGAATAGGCACCAAACACCTTCAGATAAATTACATCATGCTAACTGGTGGCTACTACTTTCCCATTCTTTCCCATTCGTTGTTAGCAACGTTAGCATATTCGGTGTAGCAATTCCTGTAAGTACGTTTCTAAGGTAACGGTATGTCGGTCTGCTCGTGTTTCGCCGCTCGTGCCCTTCTCGTGTGGTTAGCAACAATGCTAGCTAGTTTTTTTTCACACAGATGTGTTATGAGGATTTGGGTTGGATTCTTCGACATTTTCTTGTTTACCTAACAGATAATTATGCATATGTATATGGGTAACATGAGTGAATTAACGTTATGAACACTAGAGGAGCCTGACTCGTACAAATTACATCAATAAAAGTGAATTAAGACAATTCCGAGGCTTGTGTATGTGGTAACATATTTATTAGAAAGCTGTACTGTATTTGGTACATTTTCAAAGCCCCTAGTCAACAGGTTTTCTCCAGTCACTTTGTGGCCTCAGGAGATGGATAACTGTACAAAATCTTAAAGTAACAAGTGTAACCTTAGTATTGAATGATCTCACATCCAGCCATGAATTAACTGTAACAATATAAGGCTTTAACACCCACAACACTGAATTAACTCTGATAGTGTTACAGCAATTGTGAACTAACTGTATTTAGTTGACAGTGAGTAAATGATGTAGTTGATAGTTCAGCACGGCCATCATATGTTTATGTAATGATTTGTCAGGTATCTTATAAAATATCGGTCCATTTGTGGGTGCACAAACATTTTCTGTTGGCGGCGCTACTCCATCCATACTTCCCCCAAAGGGACCGCCAGTTGGTCCCGTCATTGAGCTGGTACAACAGTGTCAGTCAGATATTAAGCAGCATTGCTGGGCTTTTTTACACCTCACTACCACTGTTGGGTTGAGAAATAGTCCACCAACCAAAAGGAGCAATCTTACAGCTGGTCCGAAACATACATTGATGAAGTGCTGGAAGAGTAACACACTGCATGGAAAAAGATGAGCTACTGTCTTTCGTCTGCAAGATGGACTGAGACCAACCTGAACAGTGCAACAAATGGGGAACTATATATGTACATAGTACACCTGTATGTTAGTCGATGAATTGGCAAATAATTGCCGATTTCCCCCGTGTTTTAAAGGTTGTTTAAAAAAAAAAAATCTAGTAGCAAGTAGGACATGGACATAAGTAAGCTGACACAATTATCAGGCAGCTGAGCATCAACAAGATAACTTGGTTCTGATTTCCTTATCATGGTACAATGTTAAAAGCTAACCACAGGCTCAGAAATCAGCCTTGCATTTTTCCATATGAGTTGCAGAAAAACCAGATGTTGCATGGTTTTGTTCTGATGTTTTGATGAGAGGCGAGGAAATATGTGACCTGCTCCAAAAATGCGAAGCCTTCACTTAATAACCTTCAGAGCAACATGTTGCTTCAAGGATTCATATTCTGATAATCACAGCTGTGTAACAACATAAACTTCACAGTAAATGTCAAAATTTTCGTGTAGTATAACAATAGGTTGGGGTTTTTTTTGCATGTGCATCATCTGTAGTCAGGATAAAAGTGTTTATTATTATCAGTTGATCCTTTTTATTCAAGAATAAGCTCCATACGCTGTCTGAGAAACCTTTGTATGAAATGGAAATATATCTGCATGCCTTGTAACCAAAGTTTTTCAAGCACACGTTGTTACTTCTTGTCTTGTCTTTTAATGATTAACATCTGATACTGGCTCCATTTAGCTGACACTGGTGCCATTAAGCTGCTCTGTGTGTCGTGCGCGATTATGTCTATGACTTCCTGCCAATACGAACACACTGTAAGGGCTTATATTATTATATTATGGTCAAAATGAAATGCACAGAGTGCTGCTCTTATCCCAAAACATATCATGCAGTGTCAGATTAACCAAGATGTGTTGACATGAAGGGTTTTTTTTTTTTTGGTGTTGGTTTTTTCCCACTTTTTGGACTGGAACTATAAGGTTATAATAGCTTACTTAGGAAAGTTTCAAGGCTAGAGTTGTCCAAGCTGCATGCCTAAATCATTACACATTACACAGTCCCCAAAAAAGACCTTGCTTCTACATAACCTGTGTTTCTACATAAACAGCTTTATAAATCAGCGGTGCATGTCTGGGTTAAAACTGTGTATACAAATCAACTGGGAATTATACTGTGACTGCATGACGTCTTATGTGTAATTTTACCTTCAGACTTTGGGCAGCAGGTGTCCTTTTGTCCATTTTCACAGTTGACATTGTGTCAGAAATCAAAAGAAACTCTTTTTCTTTTCACGTTTCTTTTCAAGACTTATTCAACTTTTCAAAACCTGCCTAACCGAAGCAGAACCAAACTAAAATGGTGTGTGCCTTGTAATTCGCACAAACAGGAAGAAGATTGGAAAAAGTATAATACCCAGTGGTCCTAATATGAGGATCCTACAAAGACTTTGTAGTTGGGACGAAAAATGATGGCCCCATATGAGGATATTGGGGTCTCCTGAGGTTAAGATGAGTGATTGATGAAAAGTTTTAGCTGCAGAAAATCTTTCACATGTGCATCATCACACGCATTCATTCCACATCTGTATCACTGTGTATTTGCGCATTTGTGCTTTGACCTGTGCATTCCTTGCTTATCTTCTACCGCAGCATGTTTTTACTCCTTCTCTCTGTTTCCAACCCCTGCTGTCTCTGGTGACATCTCTACTTTTACAGAAAGACCAAAACCCCAAACCACGATACAGCTTTCCTGTTATTCGGGTTGAGTGGAATATGTGTTTTACTGTTTAGCATGTTGCATGAACACAAAGCTGAATAAACACTGCATTATTAGCTGTAGCTGTGTTATAACTAGGCTGCCTGGGTAGGTGAAAATATTTGGCAGCATTTGCACAAGGCTATGCCTTTGGGAAGGAAGCATAAGGACAGCTGTTTTCTTTCCTGTTATGGCCAGTTTTATGAGTCCTCATTGGAAAAGATAGTCCAATGATTTTGTTCACTGCAGACTAAAGATCAGGCCAACAATGAACAATTTTGTAACTAAAATAAAAAAAGATAGAGATAGAAAGATAGATATTCTAAATGAAGGGGCATACACACAGAAAGTGATTTGAGTGAAATTCTTTGACTTGTACTGATGGCAGTTGAACCACTGAGAATGTGAAGCAGGCAGGTGTTGAATTAACCTTATCTCAACTGTAAGGCAACGCTATTAAGGTGACTATCAACAGGAGTGAAAGTATACCATTGACTGACAGATGACACCAACACCAACACCAACACACGATATCCGAAAACATCGGAGAGCATCGGAGTCCATGACTTTGGTTCCAATGTCAAAATGGAAGAGCAGCTCTTCATTGATCAGTGATTGATGCAACAAAACTCACCCGGCATGGAAAACTTACTGTTTCATTGCAGGAAGTGTCATCATGTGGGGTGGTGGTAGCCTAGTGGTCAGGGCAATTGGCCCTTCAGCCGGAAGGTTGTGGGTTCAAGGCCCAGGACCAATAACGTGCCCTGAGCAAGGTACTGTCCCCAAGCACTGCTCCCCGAGCGCTGTGCTGTTTGGCTGCCCCCTGCTTCACTTGGTGTATGGGTCAAATGCAGAGAAGTAATTTCAGTGTGTCACGCTATGCTGTGTTGTGGTGTGTTTCACGTGTGATGATCACTAGTATACATTACATCATCATATTAATGACATTTCAGTTTTTTAATAAATTAGCTTATTACTCTTGGATTATGTGGAGGATCTGCCATACAAATCCCTGTGAATGATTTTTTTATTGTTTGTGAAAAATGATAACGTGTTAGAAGTGCATTAGCGCATTAACATAAAGCCATGATTTGAATTACAGCCAGCAAAGGTGCTGTAATCGAAAATTAACCAACACCTTCAAGCATTTGACAATGCTGTGGTGTAAGCCAAACGAAAGTGTTAAAGCTAGGCGAAGCCTTAACTGTGGTGTGACAATTTAGGCTCAACATGCCTACACACGTCAATTTTAGTGCCCATGATTATCATCGGGTGGTGCAGTGTACAGGATGGTGGTTAGCGCTGTCGCCTCACGGTAAAAAGGTTCTGGGTTCAAAGCTGCCGGCTGACTGGGGCCTTTCTGTGTGGAGTTTGCATGTTCTATATTAGTGATATGAATGAAGCATGGATGAAGGATTTTCTTCATAGAACTGATTGTAGGCCTATACCAACCAGTGGTTCTGTAATTTGGAAGAACATAGCAAGTGCATTAGAGGCAAAGGTGAGTTACTAGGTTTTTCCTGGATAGAGGAGAGTGTTCTAAAATTCAAAGTCCTTTTTGAAAGTCTTGAATGAGATTTCTTTTTAGGTTTGGACAACAAGAGTTTTGAGAAATGCTGTAGCTAAGTGACAATGTTGTGAGTGCAGCACTGGGAAAGATGTATAACCTAACACTATAATTCAGCTCAAGTGTGTAATCTAGAGGTAAATAGTCAATTTTGGGATAAAAATGTGTCAAGGTTCTTTTAACACAAAGTTCGTGTTGATACGCATAATATAGATTTTTATTTGTTGTATGAATTACATGATTTTTGATCTGTAATGAAGTCAAAGGGTTGTATGTAAAACTCTTTGTATTTGGGCTCTTCTAATATTAGATCTGTATCTGTCGCCTGCTTGGTCAGGGTTGTCTCTGTCAATAAATTATACTACTAGCATTGCAGGCAAGCATGCACTTAAACAAGGCATGGCTTGTGGGATTACACTATGTCTTGTCTTCCTGCAACCTGAATAATCCATTATTGTAAGGAACATTAGAGGAAGTGAGTCCTGATGCTGTGGTAAGTGTGTGCGGAAAGGGCTGTGTTTGTGTCATGGCTGCAACCTCCTGTTAAAAATGACTTACCGTTATATGCGTTTTTTTCTTAGGCCTCGAGTACTTCAAAATAGCCTCAGTGGGAGAAGTTTGACTATCACACCCAGATGGGGTTCTTTCCCCAAACTGTTGCTACAAAGTTAGAAACACACCATTGTCTGGAATCTCCTTTTATGCTGTAACATGAAGATTTCCATTCACTGGAACTAAGAGGCCCAAATTTTTTCCAGCATGACAATGCCCCTGTGCACAAAGCGAGCACCATGAAGACATACACAGAGCCCTGATCTCACACTCCAAAATCTAGTGGAAAGAATGTATTGCTCTGTCACACAACAGTGCTGGGTGGATGCTTGTTTGTGCCCAAATCAAGCCCACAATCAAAATGCCTAGTGTGTGTCTTTGACTTACGTGAACTCTGAGCCTCCTTCCTGAGCACAGTAACACGAGTAGAAAAAGCTGTGTTTGCACAACCTTGTTCACTCATTAAATATTGATCACAGCCTATGCATTTGGAGCATCCTGTCCTTCAGGATGAGTGTCACTCTCACCAGTGTTTATTACACTCATTACTCAGTGATTACACACTGTGCACTGCTGTAATGGCTCTCGTGCCTCTGAGGGCAGGGACAAGGCATTGAAATGAGGAGAATGTAAAGTGCTTTCTGGAGTCACCACCACTTGTTTTCATTCCATGCAGCATCCAGTGCAGACATTTATGAGTTATTTATAGATGTAGGAATAGACTTGTAGATGACCAGGCATATGCCAATATACAATTATATCTCATGATAATTGGATTAACCTTTATCTATTGTTTATAATTTTATGACCGTGCAAATTAAAATTTTGGTAGGGAATATATTTCGAAGCATTTTGTTTTTTTGTTTTTTTGCGATATATCTTGAAATTCATTTTACATCCTGGCAGCAATGAATAAAACAAAAGGTTCTGCCACACCCATCGTTAATCGAAAATAGCATAAGTTGAACCATTGTGTTGAACCACTTAGCCTAGATTAAGTATCTCAGCCTAGCTTAGCTCAGTTTAGCCTAGCTTAGCCTAGCCTACCCAGGAGTCTTTTCCTGTAGAAGACTACACACATTCACTGAAGACTTCATTTAAGTCACATTGCTGTCAAAAGAGGGAGTTTGCCAGAGAGGTCCGCACCCGGTGGAGGCAGCAGCACTGTGTCTCTGAGCTCCATCCAGCTGCGACATCCCGCTACACAAATACTGAGCTCCAGCTACAAACAGCCGCTGCTGAAGCTGTTCTGTTAATAATCACAAAAAAAAACATGGTAATGCACTGTACAGTACACCGATACACAAGGTAACTCGGTGAGTTGCGGGAGAGAGTGAGGCATCACGGTTAACAATAGCTATGTACGTTGTTTACATTCATACCTGCGAACGAAACATGAGGTAGATGACAACAATTCATCCACTAAACTTCTGTCCCCAGTGCGCTCTCTCCTGGACTTGTCCTCTGGCAGTAGTCAGGCAGTGCGCATTCATGTGTTTTGGAGAAGTGATTTTAAGCAGATTTTTTGTTTGGATATTTTCAAAATCTAACTTCCTCCTGTTGGTTTCTCCACCATTGCCCACCCTAGCTTTAAGAAACGGCAACATGGTTAGCAGCAACTGTTTTTATCAAAATACAAACATTCTCTACAGTTGTCAGTTTGAATTTCAACTTAATCATCTTGAAACATTAGCTGCAGTAGCTGCAATAATTTAGCATTTGCAGTAATAATATCGCGTTGCAATTCACAGTACATTCTCTAACCAGTTATTCTTACATCTCTATAGATCACACATCTAAGTGAATTTGTTCCATTTTGATGTCATTAACATTGTAATGGAAATTACGTGTGTACAAAACAGGCAAATCACCAGGAGACTCGAATGATAATTACCTGTTATTTTTTCCTTATTTCGTCGACTTCTTGGTATGGGTTTTCCCTATGATTGATTAGTTTGACCCGTTTCCTATTTTTCCCACATGTTATAAGCTCTTTTTACCGCAGAGTTGTTGCATTCCATCCATCTATCCATCCATTATCTCTACCACTCGTCTAACAGGGTCGTGGGAAGCTGGAGCCAATCCCATCTGACTTTAGGCGAGGGGTGGGGTACATCCTGGGCAGGTTGCCAATCTATCACAGGAATAACACAGAGACGAGCAGGCATTCATGCTCACATTCCCACCCATGGGTAATTTAGAGTAGCCATTTCACCTGATCTGGAGGTCTTTGGGCTGTGATGGAGGCATGGGGAGAACATGCAGATCTGTACTCAAAACTGCCCCAGCAGGTTCGATCCCAGAACCTTCTTGCGGTGAGGTAACAGTGCTGAACACTGCACCAGCAATCTGTGGTACTGTTGTGTTTTACTTATAAGTGTACAGAAAATGTGACCCGTGCTGGCAGAATGAGTCGGAATGCGCTTAGGCTAATTATGAGCTAAGAGGCAAAACATGGTTTCGGTCGAAATGAGATTTTCTCCAGAATGAGTCCATAAAGCCCTCATTTATTGATCCCCATGATAAAACAGCAAGAAAAACATCCCAAACTACTTTTATTTTAAGGTTTTGTTCATTATGTTCATTTGTACCTGATTTTTGCACTTGTTGTACGTCGCTTTGGATAAGAGCGTCTGCTAAATGCCTGTAATGTAATGTAATGTATGTTATGACCCATGGAATGGAAAGTAAATACAAAACCATACGAAAGCGACCCCTTTTTGTGTACGTCTTCTTGTGTCCTTAGTTATTTTAATCCACTTCACCTTCCACCTTATCGTCCCCTTTCCCTCTTTTCTTACCCTTTAACACGCTGTACGGCCCAACCCTAGAGTGGGTCGTAACATGTAGTGTATATCTTCATTAATTAGTCCTTTGTTGTAATATTCCATGATAAATTTGTGTTTTTCACCCCGCGCTCGCGGTGAGACGGGGGAATCCCCCTACCCAAGTTTGGTATTGTTGTGAAGTGTAGCTCCTCTACTTCCTGATAATACACATGGAATTCCTGATGACGCTTTTATGAACCAATGGAAAGCAAGTTTCCAAACCCCCTTAGATGTGGTCGACTTCAGTTGGATGTAACTCGGTCATTTTTTGTCAACAAACCACGCCTCATTTTGAAGGTCTTTAGATGGACAATATGGAAGAAACAATAACTCACTTTTGAAAATTTCCTCAGTCCGACTCATTATGCCAGAACGGGGCACAAATGCCAGTGTCCATACTATAAATAAAATAAAACTCACCAATGTATCCCAATATCAACTCAAAATCAAGCCAGCGAGTATAGATATCGAGATCCCTTGTTGGCCGTTATCCCTTGCTTGCCTTCTCTGTGCAGTTCTGAACTATTGCATGTCTCTGTGCAATTCTAAGCCCTGTTTTTTTTCTGAGTACAGTTCCTTACGTTTCTTGATGACATCATTTCCTAGCCTTTGTCATGTTCCTGTAATTTCTGTTTCTAATCTTAGCTTGTTGTTGGCTTTCCTGTTGTATGATCTATTGCTATGATTACTCGTCCTTAATAAGCCCCTAATAAACATGGTGTGAGTACTCACACGAGACTTGCTTGTCATTCCTACAGTTGCTTTGTACATTATGGGCTGTGGGGAAAAAATATGGTTGCCTACCTTTATCTAACAAGCAGACCTAGAGAAATACATAGTAAAGAAGAGCTGGTGTTTATTTCTTGCTGTCCATAGTGCTTAGAGAAAAGAACTAAGTATGATTTGGAAAACTGGTGCCTTATATTGCACTCATATTGCTCGTGTGAGTGTGTGGTGTGAATTTGGTGTCAGCAGTATGCATGTGTTACGTTGTGAATGAACTCTGTGTCATCACAACAATTTATATGTTGTCTCAAAGGAAGTTCAGATCGATTTTTAGTTTCATATGAGGATTTCCCACAGAGATAGAAATAATTTTGTTTCATTTGTAATGGACTCTTGAATGAAACAGAATCAGTCCAAATACAAATCTATACAAGCACAAAGCTAATTTTGTATTAGTGTTTGATAGCTGATGAAATAGTAATGCGTCAGGATGGTACGCTCAGATTTTTGAACTTGAGTGTATGCATTTGGAAACTGTCCGATAACTCTCCTATGCGTAATATAGGAGGTGGTTGCTGGGAATACAGCTCTCTAGGGTCCTTGAGATAGCACATTGCGTCAACACAGGATGCCCCCCTCTTTATTTTCTTTCTTTCCCTGTGTGTTTATGTCTTTAAGGATGTTGTATACTGTCAGAGCCGTAATCTCAGTACCCACAGATCAGTGGCTTCATTCACAAAAAAAATGCACTGTTTGACCACGATTTTCTTGTGTGTTTCAGTTCACAGTAAACAGCCAGTTTACAGAACCCATTAAAATTTGGAGGGGGCGGATCTACGAGTTTATTTTCATATTTTCACTTTTGATAACATTGCGAGATATGGTGGACTGCACTCAGCAATGACATACATCTTAATACGCAGTAGGTGGAAATAAAGTTCAGCAGTGACAAAACAGAGAAAGGGTATGCACCGATGTGACTTTCCCACTGGAACATGCCCCCCTCATTCGGAGCGAGTGGCAAAACACTGCCATTAGGTAGAAACTGCAAAACAGGAAGTAAAACTACAATTATCTGCTTGGGTAATTAAAGCCAATTGGACTCAACAGTGTTTCAGTTTTTGCAGCATTTGAGCTGAACGCTAACAGTGCCACTCAATCGTTCTGCCACTCACTCGGTGGGTGTGACTGCAGCGACTTCCACCTACGGTGACATCACGTGCATTCCCTAAAACATTGTACTAAAGGAAAAATACGTTTATTAAGTATTGAATCTCATTGTGAATAGAAATTGCATGTTGCTGATTCATTCACCTCTGATATTAAATCACTGGCTTATGTCCATATGAGAGTTATTGTGCGTTGATCACGCCCCTCATGTTGTCTAGGAAGTAGACTCTGACATAGATACTGACCAGATCCTCTTCAGCTCTTCTCGTGCACGATAGAGAACATTCCGCTTGGTAGAATCATTTTTCGTTTGCTACCATCTGTGCATCTGTGACCCAGTTAATCCAAGCATCCTGAGGGGTGACAATCAACTATACACTCCCTCCAGAATCCGCAGAATCCTCAATTGTATTTACAGTGTTGTGAGTGTGTGTTTGGATTGTTAGTGTTGGGATATTGATGGGTGCTGTCTGCTGTTTCTGGATTTATGGCTTTCTTTTTCCATTCCAGTGACAGTGTGAGAGATTCGTTCTGCGCTCCGAGACAGAGAATGCACCATTACGGCATGAACTTCCCGCCCCAAGACCTTTAATGGATTTTATAATACACACTGCTCGCCTCTCTTGATTTATAACGTTCTTTGATCATTTGATTTGATTCCTGAGCTCTGGAGAGGACGGCGATGCATTCTGATACTGACGTCGCCTCGCCATTTCTACTGGGTTTATTCACTGCTGCTGTCTTGAAATATGTCCGACGTCACTATGGTAAACTTTAGGGACATTATTTACCCAGAAAGCATTGCAATGGTATGCGAATTCAAAATAGTGAGTGGGTTTGATGTTATTACTTGTTTATTGTTTATCAGACTACATAGCCTTTCATTTATTTGCAGTTCATATCTGTGTCACAGAGATTAGGGAAATGCTGTCTTAGTTATCAGGCTGTTATTGTTAGGTGTGTACAATTCAAGGAAAAAGCATTGTGGTTGCTCCTTTTATTCCACAGCTGTACTGTCTCAGTTCTTTGGCGAGTAAAAAATGTTAACATGTATGCTTTGTTTAAGCTAAAAAAAAAACAAAACACCACCACAGTAACAACAAAAAAACACTGCCTCAGCAGTCTTTATTGTTCGTACTCCTCAAGGCAGGACATGGCGACGTTAGAGTAATATACGGTGTGTTTCTTGTGTTTATGGAACTTGTTTGAGATTCAGCATGTGCAGTATTTCCTCACTACCCCGCCTTGCTTTTACGAGAAACATGCCTAGATAGACAGTTTTCTGGGCAGCATTTTTCTGCCCCTGAGATACAGCTTGTCCCATTTGGAAGGCAGTTCTGGTCAGTCATGCCTTTGTCTTGTTCTCCCTTTTTGCCCTAATAATGGGCAGATATAATATGAATCCTCATACACTCATAACCCTGGGAAGCTGAGCTAGGGCTGGGCGATATGACCTAAAATTTATATCGTGATATTTTCTGACATTCTGACATTAAGAATATTTATCACAATATATATTATCTTTTGAATGTAATGTTCAGATACAGAAGAACACATAGCATATGCAGACTGGAGCCCGGGGCACTCACGAGCTCTTGTGCATACACAGCAAGTCCTCGGTTTATGACATCCTTGTTTCGTGGTTACGTTGCCATCCCCCATAGAATTATTAAGAGAGTCTTGTTCCATCATTCCGAAGTACGTTAAAACAAGTATCACGTAGAAACCAGTTGGCGAGCAGAGCGGACAAATACGTCGTAAAGCGGCGCTATACGGGGAAGTTTACATTCGCCAGACATAGGTACTTATGTACGTTTTGGACATCTACTACAAAAATGTTAAAGTTATAGTTACGCTTCTTTTTAATTATAAAATATTTTT
>JAQMCW010000007.1:13947938-13958690 GCA_030068335.1 Chrysichthys cranchii
AAGTAGAGCATGATGTACACGGACGTTCAGATGACGCCCGGAAGGTGATGCCTCGCGTGACTCACGGAGTTACCTTGTGTATCGGTGTACCATACAGCGCATTACCTCGGGGTTTTTTGTGATTATAAACAGAACAGCTTCAGCGGCGGTTGTCTGTAGCCAAAGCTCAGTATTTGTGTAGTGGGCTGTCGCAGCTGGATGGAGCTCAGAGACACAGTGAGGCTGCCTACATCAGGTTTGAACCTTTCTGACAAACTCTCTCTTTTGACAGAAATGTGATTTAAATGAAATCTCATTTAAATATTAACTCACTCCACAGCATAAAATATCAGTCTCCCTGTTAGCAAAACAGAACACAAAGAGCTCATAGCCCCATGGAGCATAATACAAAACTCTACAAAATAAATATTAAAACAACTGAACTTCAACTGATAACATAACTACATATTCCTTAAATCTAAAGTAACACAACAGGACTACACAAATCACTCATTTTACCATATTAAAACTTTACAATTCATTTTCATCACAAACAGCATTAAACACTCACCTCTTCCTCAATCAGGAAGAAAACAATGGCATAAAGATGACAGTCTTAAAGCAACAGTACCCAGAATGCACACACTTCCAAATTGCACTTTTTTCTTAAATGGGACTGTGTTCTGAAAACAAATGTCTTGACTAATCAAATAAAAGAACATCTGAGATGTGGGTGTAGTTTCAACCAAACAGGAAAAACAAATTAAACATATAATTTCAACCTGGTTACATAAGCTAGGCTAAGTGGTTCAACACAGTTGTTCGACTTGTGATATTTTCGGCTTACAATGGGTGTGGCTGAACGCATCTCCATCGTAACTTGAGGACTACCTGTGCGTGGTTATGGATGTGTGTACATATATATGTGAACAACACAAACTAAGACCATGCATTTACAATGGGACAGGAATGGGGGGCCACTTTGGATGTTAAAGTTACCAAATATGATTTTTCATCCTATAAACGATTAAATGCACAAGGCAACACCTATTATCCTAGAAGATTTTCAAGTTTGCTCAGATAAAACAATCAATTTTTATGTAAACATTTAAAACAGAATGATCACATGATCACCATGTGAAGGGCTGTCCAAAGCTGACACTTGTGAGTTGTCCTTCCTAAAGCAGTGCTTCAGCTCTGCTGATAAACTCTACTCTGAATGCACTGTATATATACACTCAGCTTTGGACAAGATTGTACAGCACTAATCATCAAAGTAATTTTAAAGTGTACTTGAAGAGCTTATTTGGTCCACTCATCCTGACTCATGACCACTAACTAACTTTGACACATTGTATATTTTCACCGTCAGTGTTTGTCCAGCAGTCAGAATGTAGGATGAAGGGATCTTAAAGACGATGTCAGGTCCTCCTGGTTGACTCCTTCTCACTGTCCAGCCTCCTAGTGACTGATCCTGAAACAACACCCATTAAAATGAGGCTCAAACATAACTATGTATTTATTCATTCATCGATCTTCAGGAACCACTTTATCAGGGCTGCCGTGAATCTGCGGCCTATCCCGGGAACGTTGGGCACAGATTTGGGAATGCATCTTTACATGAGACACCAGTTTATTGCAGTGCATCATCCATACAAATTCTCACATTATGTTTTTGAGATATAGAGGGAAAGTGGAGAACCCAAAGGAAACCCATATGAACACAGGGAGACCATGAGAAAGTCCGCATGGACCGTAACCTGTGCTCAGTGGAGAACCAGGGACCCTGAAGCTGTGAGGTGGCAAAACCACTGTGCCACGCTACAATTATTCAGATTACAACTTTTAAATTTCCACTAAAAATGAGCAGAAATACTAAGAAAGTGCTTACAAAAGCTAAAAAAAAAAAAACCCAGCTAATATAGTTCTGGAAAAAGATGGCAAACACAAAACAAAAAAAGTGGTTCGTGAGCTTTATCTTAAACATGTTAGCATACAAACTCTTAATTCAGACAATCCTTGAAACCAAGCACATTCAAAACTGATGAGAAATATAACCTTTCGTAAAGTCTAGTAACATTGTGAGAAGGTCCTACCACGTCAGAGTTGTTCTTGAGCCTTATGAAGTTTCCATCAAGGTCTATCTCATCGATAGACACACAACCATGAGCGGAGGAGTGCTGAGACACTTTGTAGCTCGGAGAGAGACCCGTCCCGCCCTCGTGTTTCCGTTTCTTTCCCCAGCCTTTGCGTGTGCCGTGAACGTGTGTGCGGGAAACGGGCACGTGCTGAGAGGGACTTGGGGAAAGGTTGAGTCTGGACAGAAAAATGGCATGATGATGACGACGACGACGACATCATTAGAAATTTGACAAAGAAGCTGAATGACTAAGAAGAAAATATTTAAAGCAAACTTCAAATGAAACTACTACATCTGGTAAAGACAGATGAGAGAAAGACAGGCAGTCCAAAATACAGTCTGTCCACCATACCAAGGGACATGAGCTCAAACAGGAAGCTTATGTGCACTCTTACCCCAGCTCTTGTGCATTCTCCGTGCAGCATAATACTGACATGCGTAGCTGTTGTATGAATATCTCTTGCTTTGCAGATGTTAAAATATGCTTGGTTACCAGCTAACGTGCTTTATGTCTTACCGCTGCTCCTCTCCTTCCAGCATCTTGCGGTAGGCGTTGATCTCCATGTCCAGCATGAGTTTGATGTCCAACAAACTTTGATACTCCTCAAGCTGGGCCTGCATCTGCTGCCTCATGTCAGCCATCTCCTGCTCCTTCTGCGAGAGCCGTTGTTGACCGAGCTGCCTCTCACGGTCCAGAGCTCTCTCCAAGTCCTGCACTCGTGCCTCCAACTCACGGTTCTCACACACACAGAAACGCACAGGCTCTTTTATCACTTGACACATCAATGACGCTTGGCATAGCAACTCATAGCTTGATAAATAATACTAATTAAAGAACGGCAAAACGTTTACACAGCCTGTGACTAGACTTGATCATAGGTCAAGTCAAATGAAGGACATCAAGATCAAATTGATAATCACCAACAAGGACATATTCTCATTTTATCCGATTTCTCATTTTGTTACACAAGCATTACTGTACGTTATTACATACGCTTGGTATATGCATAGATTTCCAACAGAAGACTTCTGTATAATTGGTTATTGATCAGAAGAAACCTGGTCAGCAACTTGCTTACAAACCCAATTAAGAAAAATCTGTGTATACATGTGGCCAGCGAACACAACCAACCCAAGACGCAATAATACAATTCACGATCAATGCCCTACCTGTTTCTGCAGGCTGTTTATCTGCTTGGACTGGGACTCTACTTTTATTCTGGTTCCTTCCAGCTCTTCTCTGGTAGACGTGGCATAATCACTGTTCTTCAAAGCCACCTGCTTGGCATTTTCCAGCTGTAATGAATAAATGAATCAGCACATCCCCACATACACAATTCCCTTCCACATACATGCTGCGACGTTTAAAATGTTAGCATATAAACTGCACACGGTTTGCATGGTCAAAAATGATTCAGCAGAATATTATGTCATGGGCCTTTCTTCTCATCTTCTTGCTGTTCTGGGTAGTTAGTGTGTACTGTATGTGTATACACATATCTTGTTGTATTGTCAACTTGTCATATTTGTGCTAAGTGTAGTCACATCTCGCCCTGTGATTCCATGGTGCCTTTTTGTACTCGATGTGAGTCAATGCTGCAGGTGAGAACATAGCAATCTCACTCGGCTGAGGATGAAAACGACCGCTTGGAGGAGAGCACCTGAACAAGGTGGTTGAGTTCCAAGCAAAACGTTGGTGAGTTTGATGGCAGTGAGAAAACGGTTCAGCCCTGAAATGATCCTACTGCAGCAAGTGACTCAAACACACAATAAGATGCAGCATTTTTAGTAAAGGGTTAAACTGAGCCACAAGTTGCAAGCTAGGCTAAAAGAGAGCTGTGTAGCACTGCAGATACATGATGCGTACAAGACCGTTGGATGCCAACAAACAGAAAGAGAAAACACTGAATGCAATACAGAGAAAAAACCCAATTATTTATATGAGCATCTAATTGTTATTTATTGCCAGTGGGCTGTTCTTGGTGTTCTCCGATTTCTTCATAGGCTTGGCAAAGGTTTGTTTACCATTTCTCATCGCGCGTATTTCTGACCGATGAGTGATAAGTACGTTCTCGGCAGTCCCAAAGGCATCATTTTCATTTAGATTCACATCAGCACATGGATCAATACATGAAGGTACCCATAATACTTTATCTGATAAGTCATAGTTACAAATACACACGCACTAATTAGGAATAATCAGTGAGGGAGGGTGCTCTGGTTGCGTACCTTCGCATTAAAGGTGCGCTCCAAGTCCTCTTTATACTGCTGGATCTGGGATTCGTGCTCTTGCCGTAGCTGCTGCATGGCCTCGGCCAACTTGCTCTCAAACTCCTTCTGCCTTCCTGAGTCCACCTCCACCAGACGACACTCGTACCGACTTCTCATCTCCCGCACTTCCTGCAAGCAATATTTACAACTGTAGTTATGAGTGGAAAAGCACCATTCATTCAGTAGCTGGAGATCATGATGGGTTTGGCTGCTGTTTAGACTCAGTATTATGATGGCTTTTTGACAGTGATTTGATCTAGATGTGTTCTTTTGTAGGGTTAGGCACCATGTACCTCTTGCACTCAGTACTGCCAAGTTAAACTTCTCGTGATCGTTCTCATGGGTAATTTAGCTCTGTAAGTAGGAATTAGGATGTAGCATTTCCCACCTGTTCACTGAGCTGCTTCTGAAACTCCATCTGCTCATGGAGGGTCTGCATCTGGTTCTCTGCGTCGACTCGACGAAGCATCTCTGAATTAACCTGCGCTTTGGCATTCTGCAAGGCTGCATCCAGCTACACAGCAAGAAGGTGTATTTACATTAAGTTAAGCTGAGCACACTGCAGAGCAATTCTTATCATTCAACATTTTAATGAGCCCTTTTCCATCCTAGTAGCACTAGAAGATAAAGACCATGTTTTAAAGCTCACAAACTCTTTACATTTATTCATGAAACACTCCATGGCCTGGCACAAGAGGGTAATCACAGTCCTTCAGCTTAGCTTTGGAATTTCTTTGTAAAATGTGCAGGTTTTAATACATTTTAAGGAGAAATTTTAAAGTTAGGAAACTTTGGTGATGCGTATAAAATCCCACTAATATTGTTTGTCAGGTGGGAGTGACAAGTTACTAACAGTTTTCAAATTGAGGAGAGATATAGGATCTGGATTAAACACCCATACACTCGCTCATTCATACGACTGTTCAACCAATCACGAGGCAGCAGCACAATGCATAAATTCATACACAACCCATGGAATCTTGAGGCAGATGGACTACAAAAGCAGAAGACCACCTCAGGTTCCTCTCCTGTGAGCCACGAAGAGGAATATAAAGCTACAGTGGGCACAAGCTCACCCAAGCTGGACCATTAAAGACTGCAAAAAGGCCAGCAATGTGATGCCTTAAGGTTCAACACATTGTGTATTCTGAGATGCTTTTCTGCTCACCATGTTTGTACAGAGTGGTTATTTGCATTAGCCTTCCTGTCAGCTCTCTATGGCCATTCTTTTTTGACCTCTTTCATCAGTAAGTCATTTCTGCCTGCAGAACTGCCCTCATTAGATGGTTGGGTTTTTTGGCCCATTCTGTGTATACTTAAATTTACAAAAATTAACACTTTTTTATGCAACTGCTTATTCAACATGTCAAGAGCATGAGCACTAATGAAGCTCATGTCTGCAAAGATGATTAAAACAATGTTAACTATGACCAGTCTCCATCCTTATCTGGCAGAAACTTGTTCATATATTTATATTTACATTAAGCTCAATAATGTAACTCACATTATCCACTTGTGTCCTGAGGTCTGCAACCTCATCTTCCAGTCTGCGGTTAGATGCTAGTAAGTTAGCATAGTCTGCCTCTTTGGAGTTCAGGGCAGCTTCGAGATTCCTCCAGCGCTCCACTGCGTTGCTCAGTTCAGCCTCTTTCTTGTTATTCCTGCAAGACAGAGACATTGCAAAGAGATTAATAATTTGTAAATTAACCCTAGGTGTTTTTTCAAGCCTCAAAGCAGGCAGGTTTACATTGTCTTAAGTCTTCAACATGCACTATTGACTTCACCTTATGGTCTGGGAGTGAGCTTCGCCTATACACACACCAACTTGAAGGGAGAAGTGGCTTATAGGGTAGAGCTCTTCCCCTGTACAATCACACTACCTCATCTATGAAAGACGGTGGTGTAGGAATGGAATACCATTTGGGATTAAGCTCAAAAGAACTTTGGGTTTGCATACAGTAAGGGTTTCTCCTAAACTAGTTATAAATTTATTAAAAGTATTTTAATTGCATACTGTATTTTATAGGACTTTATAATGTATATATTTTGCCATTTAATGATTTCGGTGGCAAGTTGTTGGTTGCTGCTATTCTATTTGTATTCAGGTGAAAAATCAGCAATCATCTGCAGCACTGATGTCACAGGGGGACACTGCTATCAAGCTCATAAGGGTGTTTAATGAGAGAACGTCATCTCAAACACAGGATTGCCATCGGATTTCACTGCAGGCCCTTAAAAAAACAAAAAGAAAATGCTATAGAAACAGGAAGCAAAAGCATTTATTCTCACTCATCATTCTTTTGCGATATTTAAATGTCATATTGACGAGAAATGACATTTCTCAAAATTCTACTTGTTTGGGCATAAAAACATTACCTTTTCGTTCTGAATAATGTTCATTTATATTCCTAGTAAAGATGACGCAAGGGCCAAATCCTACTGGTGCCATGGCAATAGCAACATCACTAACATAGGAAACTGTTAAATAGTGAAAGCGGCATGGTCATGAAAGAACTTTATAAAAAATAAATAAATAAATAAAATAAATAGAAGTCAACAATTTTTTTTTACCACTGAAGTCGACATGTTAATATGCAAGGTCCCTCTTATCTTTCTAACTTTTCACACTTCTTCACCAACTTGTGAATTTGCAAGTGAGACTGTATTAAAAGTTGATAGCATTTACTTTTAAATATGCTACATGGCCAAAGGTTTGTGGACACCAACCATAACACTTATGTTTTGGGTTTTTTTTTTTAAGCCTCCCATTCCAGAGTCAAAACAGCTAAGCAGTTGAGGGTTAAGGGCCTTGCAGAGGCAGAAGTAGCTTGGCAGTGGTTGGATTTGAACTCACGACCTTCCAAGCAGTAGTCCAACGTCTTAACCGCTGAGCTACCCCTGAGCAACATTACCGACATCAGACCCTGATGTTGGCGAGGACACTTGACCTGCAATTTCACCCCAAAGGTGTTCAGTGGAGTTGAGCTCATGGTTTGCTTCATGTCCTCATGGAGCTCACTTTGTGATGCAGGAACAGGTGTGCACCAGTTACTTCCACTGAACACAAACTGAAATGCTATAGTATACAAAAGAGACATTACAGCCAATTCTGTGCTCCTAACTTTGTGTCCAGGTTTGGGGAAGGCTCAGGTAATGGGTATGATGGTCAGGTGTGTATACACATGTGTATGCTGTGTGGTCAGGCGTGTATACACTTTCACCCAGTGTATCCTGAGTGGTCATACTGAGATGTGTATACACTCTCACCCAAGTGTACATGTGTATCCTGAGTGGTCATACTGAGATGTGTATACACTCTCACCCAAGTGTACATGTGTATCCTGAGTGCGAATGAACACAGGACTTCTAGTGCAGTTTTTATGGTCTTTCCACCATGGCTCCACTCACTCAGCCATGTCTTCCTGCACAGAAAGCTGGGCTAGCGGATTGCTCACGGTTATCATACCTGGCCACGAGCTTGCGGTGGTCTTCACACAGTTGGCTGTACTCTATCTGAAGCCTGGCTCTCTCATTCGCCGTGTTATCCAGAGTTTTTCTGGCGTCGGCCAGCTCCGTTTCATACAGCAGGCGCACGTTCTTCAGCTCCCGGGTGGTGGTCTCCTCCTTCTCCTCCAGGAGGAGCCGCAAGGAGGATTTCTCACTCTCGAGCTGGCGCACGCGCTCGATGTAGTTGGCGAGGCGGTCATTGAGCTGTCGCAGGTCCTCCTTCTCCTGCAGGCGGCTCAGGCGGGTCGGGCTTACCGAGGACGGAGAGCCTCCGGCGGCCGCGGTGGCGCTGCGTCTCCCGGAGCGCGAGGGGCGGCCGGCTGAAGTCTCAGGAGTTGATGTTATCATGGCTGCTAGCTATTATTGGGTCAGGCTTCTTCCACACACACACACCGTTCCTCTAAAAGCAGTTTTCAGCCTCTAACTGTCCAAACTATTGAATCATCAGTACCAAACGCGACGCAGGCTGTAAACACGGGCCATGTGTGTGTTCTACAGTGTACACACACTTACACAAACACAGAGCAAAACGGCTAACTGATAACTTAATTCCTAGGTCATTAACCGGATAAAACCCAGCTCATATTGGTGTGTTTTTTGTTCCTTTTGCCATATGTTACTTTATCGCTCACAGCTGGTCAAGAGTTGACGGCGTCCAATGAGCGCCGTGATGTCACATGACAAGAAGCGGGCACGTGGGAGTGATGGTACAATTTAAAGGGATGGATGCATCTTGGAAATAAACTTAAATTCACACAGTTGCACGCACACACAAAGAAACATATTTCTAACTGGATGTTAAACTCGTCATCCACTTTATAAATAATATGAAACTGACGTGTTGACAAGTAGAGAGTCGCCATTTTCCACTCCATCGACATTCCACTGTGTGACATTTGAAAAACAATGCTGCTTATTCCACAGCCACTTACTGAAGAAATCACAAATGTGACCAAAAAAACCCCCCAATGATTTCAAAAGGAGTTTATTACTTCCACCAGTGATGTGGTCCGTAGCAGAAATTCAACAAAGATGTGTAGGGAAGGTAGCTAAACTTCAGTCTTGCCACTCGCTGAGGCTAATTTTCTTCCACAGAGGTTTGGCTGACTTTGTTGGTCTGCTGTTGTTGTTAGTGATAGGATTGGAGAACCATAAGCATTTTTTTCACATTGTTTTATGTCTAGGTTGCTACTCAATACTTCGTAATCTCCTGCGACGATGTCTTCTGTTTTATTAGCGAAGGTTTTCCTGTAAAGCCTCGGTATTCAGTTAGGTGAGCGTGCTCGAAAAGAGCTAGCAAAGTAGCGATCATGTATGTACAAAAGTGGCCCATATGTAAACAAATATAACCTATTAAATTCTGGGAAGAGTGAGCTGGCTTCTTTAATACAGATGATTAGGCCTGACTAGCCAGAATCTAGCCTGTCTACACTGGCACTAGTCATTATATATAAGGGCTTCGGAAAGGTTTCTGAACATTTGGGGACCATAAGAGCCTACATATGTAGACGTTTTATATACACACACTGGCTACTTTAAGTGGAACACCTGTAAACCTGCTCATTTATGCAGTTATTCAATTAATCAGCCAAACATTTGGCAACAGTGCAATGCATAAAATCATAGTGATTCAAGTCAAGAGCTTCAGATAAGGTTTACATCAAACATTAGAATGGGGGAAAACTTCATCTCTGTGACCTTGATTGTGGCAACACTGTCAGTGCCAGACAGGCTGGTTTAAGTATTTCAGAAACAGCTGATGAGGGAAACACCTTGGAAACACTTTGTTATTTAAAGAGGTCATAGGACGATGGCCAGATTGTTTCAAGCTGACAGCAAGCTATGGTAATTCAAATAACCACTGTTTACAACCATGGCGTGCAGAAAAGCATCTCAAAATGCACATGTTGGCCTTGAGGCAGATGGATTGCAAAAACATGAGGTTTTTCCAGTCTTCAGATGTTCAGCTCTGTATTCTCAGATTCAGTGAAAATCCCAGAAGATTTTCCATTTCTGATATACTCTACCCAGCACATGTGGCACTAACAATCATGTCAGAGTCAAAGTCATAGATTACATTCTTTTCAGTCCTGATATCTGATGTGAAGATTAACTAAAGCTTCTGAATTATATCTGTTAAGTTTGGCTAACTGGATTATTGCATGAAGATGCAGGTATTCCTAATCTAATGGCCAGTTAGGTATATATGTCTTCTGTGTTGCACAATGATCCTGACGGCGATGTTTTCAATTTCCCTAACTTCTGTAGGTTCTCCCACGTCACCCGATTCTTGATGCTTTCCCTACACTGATTCCCTGTAGCTGAGTTAAGCAGATATCAACCACTTATTCTTAACCTTGTTCTGCTCCATGGTCTCTAGAATGACACAAGACACAAAAAAAGATATATATCAAGACTCATGTCTGTATCGATAATCACTGGAACTCCCCTTTGCTGTCCAAACAGCTGAGACACTGACATTCTTGAAGACCTTGGATTTTTTTTAGTGTTGTACCAACATCTTGTACTAACTACTCTTTATTAGGGTTTCAGCTTAAAGGTATTCTTAGGTCCTGACTTATTTGTACTAGCAGTAGGACATATAGACTACAAAGTAGCTTTAGATAAAGTCATTTGTCAAATGTTATAGATAGAAATATAAATATAAGGCACAATAATCCACCTGACTGCATACAAATGAGATGACAATAAGAACTTGACTTTTATTCTGTTTTATTTTGATAGCATTTCACTGTCTCATACATTATATATATATATAGTTGTGGTCAAAAGTTTACATACACTTGTAAAGAACATAATATCATGGCTCTCTTGAGTTTCCCGTTATTTCTACA
>JAQMCW010000007.1:14001082-14012929 GCA_030068335.1 Chrysichthys cranchii
CTACTACTACTACTACTACTACTACTACTACTACTACTAATAATAATAATAATAATAATAATAATAATAATAATTTTGTCCCTTCAGCACCTGCTGATCTACAGGATAATGAATGTAAAAAAAATTCTGAACCAGGGCAGTGGATTTAAGAAGTATCCCACACATCACCTTGCAGTCACAGCTCACTTTACTACATGATTCCCACTAAAACACCACAATATTTACGAGCCTTGTATTTAAATAGAGTTTTTTTAGGGACAGACTATCCGCACGCCAGTGTTTAGAAGGATCGTGGCTCCAAATGTCCATCACTTCCTCCTACAGCATGGGGTTCTCATACTACATGGGAACCATAGTACTATGGGTCACGGCCCCTTGTGGGGTACCTTGTTTTACAAATGAACTCGCAAGGGAAACTCAAATTGAATCAGAAATATCAAACATAGATTTTGTGTGCCAATATTTTGAAATGTTACTGGGAGTCACATTCAAACATGGCACAATTTGTTTTAATAGGGTATGTGGTATTTTTGTATTTGTTAGTATCCAACCATTCCGCACTAGGACACTAAATATGGACCGATTTTCCCGTTCATCTACTACCACAAAAAAAACAACACCCTAACATTTCCTATTGTAGTTCCTCTCATAGCCTTCAGATTAGCAGAAACTTTTGAATATAAGGCCAGAGATTATTTGAGAAAAAGCGCTCAGCAATTTAACATCGTTGTGCCATTTGGCTTGGAAACTGACAGACAAGAATTTTTGGTTCTGACATGCCATCTAGAGAATATCCTTTAATCCTCCAGAAGTGCGTAAGCTACACGGCGAGTACAGGATGTGAACAATGCAGCTCGTGCTACTGCTGCTTCTGCACACATACAATATCAGGCTTTAAGTACAAACCAGACTTTTTGCCTCACATCAGGACACATCACACCACCCTGATGTGGAATATTATCCTTTAACAATACAAGACTTGCTTAGGCTGGTAAGTCAGTGCAAGGATTATCGCTTTGGTTTTTAATCACTTATATTACATATACCCATGCTAACATAATAAAAAGTTCAAATGTCACTCTAGTCCTAATGATAAATATGGAATCGGAAAAAAAACGGAGTGTGGTCACAGGTCGGGGGTCACAGAATATACACTTCATGTGCAGGATTCAATAGCTCAGGTCGTGTTAGCGTAGCTAACCCACACTTAGAGTTAGTTCAAATGTGCATCTTTAAAAATTGAGGACAATAACAGTAAAGATAAGAACATGGCACACAGTATTCATTCACAACATTATAACTGTAGATACCATGACCGTACCTAGATCTTATAGTTCAGACAGGCCCTGGAAACACTGATCATGGCATTAATGGCAGAATTAGCTTGAATGGATAGTATATGCAAATCAGCTCTCATTTCACACAGTGAATGGAAGAAATATGCACCACATGTCTCCCAGACTTTCCCTCAGCAGTCTAAGTGTCCTTCTTCCCCAAACACATCAAATGATTCCTGGCACTGTGCATTCAGATGGTCCACAGGACAGTGATTGGGGAAAAACAGAACAAAACAATGATTTTACAATAACACCCCCAATGACTGGAGGTCAAATGAGTCGCTTCCAGGGCAGATCTCATTTATCAGTGATGTCAAAATGTCCGTCACGTCTCTACGGTACCATAGACAGGGCTTATTTCAGCAGACAGCAGGGGCTTAAACTAATAGATAAAGCACATGTTTCCCTCGGACACCTTCCCTGCCAGTCTCTTTGTGCTGCTTGAGACACATATGCATACGATAGGTTATTCAGAGCAGTCCAGCTCCCACAGACTTCTTCACAGTGTGTCTAACGTGCTCTACTGCCTGCGCTGCGTTTTTGATCCTAGCCAGCTGTGCCTTCTTGGCTCTTTCTATCACACTAGCGCCAGTGTTTCCACATAATGCGAGCAGTGGATAACGCTGAAATGGATCATGAAGCAAAAGACGAAAAGAAAAAAAACGCCCTTGGTCTGAGTGTAGCCAGGGTACATTTTTGGGAGTTGGAAGTGTGCTGATTAATTTTGGTGGATTGTTGGTGGGGAAGTTGTGGTTGTGAGCTGATGGGTAATGGTAGACCAGCGACAATTTGAGGCGGCGCGTGGCATGAAAAGGCTAATACCAGGCACGGGCATGGCTTCTGTGGTTTGTGGCATGATGACAGCGGGTATTTATAAAAAGGGTGGTTAAAGGATCCACGACTGGGAGGTTTAGCTGTGCTGCACCCCGTCAGCGACATTTTGATGTACTGTGGTGGAGAATAAAACAAGTCAGCGTAAAGGGAGTCAAGTAATGTATAGCTCAATTTTTAAGGAATAGTCTGTGGCGTGTCACTGAGGACTCATGAACAGAGCAAAAATCTGGTACTTAATCATCTAAAATGAGCTGCAATGTTGAGACAATAATTCTACTTGGCTTGCTGAATGGTGAGGACTGATCTACAATGACATTATCCATGACTTCAATGCTGTGGCTAAAATTGCTTGCAACCAATTCCATGTTTGACTTTATGTAGATACATGAACCATTAGTCTCCATGTTTATGAGTTTGTGGTGCCATATCAAACAACTATTGGCAAAGGTCACTCTACTTATGTCATAATCAGGGGCAGCTCTACATTAGGGGCCAGTGGGAACCAGCCCTACCAGATATCACTGTGGAGCAGTGCATGACATGATAATTCAGGATAACAAATAGTGATATTTTTTTTTTCTTTGTAACTAACATTGTTGTGTGTTTATTACATATAAGAATGATACTGTGTCCCCACCCAAGCATTTCAAATATCTTCCTGGACCTGTTGTGTAAACCCCAGTATTTCTTCTAGCAGTCTTCATTTGTTGTACTTCTTTAACCAGGTGAGTGATTGGGAACCGCGCGTGCATGCTCAGTGCGCTTTCAGAAATAAGCAGTGGCGCACGATGATCTGGGCCCCGTGCTGAGAGCAGCCAATAAAATATAGCATGATGACGTACGTCAAGACGTTCGTCTCAGTGTTGCTACGCACAATGAAAAATCATTGTGTACTATTTCTTTTTAAACAGTGAATGCCAATGATGAGCGTTTTTTTTTTTGCTTTACTGCACATTATAATGCAGTAATTATATATAGAAAAACATATAAAGGTATATATCTTTTTGAGGCCCTTTGCCTCACCTCTATTACAGACAAATACTGTTACCTGCTAATTCCTGGGCATTTGCACAGGAAATGAAATTCTGGTTAGTTTGTAACAAGTGTTCTTATCCTATGTGCACTGTGAACCTCGACTGTCAGGCTTTATTAGGATTCAGACAGGATAACTGGCATGAGATATTACTATTTCATACAGAGTGGTGACAAGTTTAAACTGATTACGTATTTATTACAATTACATGCATGAATTCAGTGTAAATGTTGAGAAACCTGGTCATGACTAGCTCTTCATTTAGGATGAAAAAATGCCACCATATACCAGGAGGAAGCTGAGGTCCCATTTTAGTTTTTACTCTGCCTTTTTGTAGTCATAGATGGGGCCCTGTGCCTAGAGGCTGAAAAAATAATAAAGCCGGACACACAACTTTCCACTTGCCTTTTCCCTCCAAGTAAGGAATGGTGCTGTTTTGGGTTACGCTTCCCTTTTTTCCTTTTTGGTGGGTCAGACACTCATTCACCCTGAAAATCCCTTTATGGCATAGACAGAAGTAATGTTAAGAGTTTTTCCTTATAGCCTTTTTTTTATTATTATTAAATTTATCATGCTGCGTATTACAAATAGCATTTCTCTGTTAAAGCTGGGATTCCTTACTTTTCTTTTCTATAAGCCATTTTTTTTAACGTCTGCACACCTCAGTATTAAGGCTAGGAATACTGTGGCACTAAAACAATAGTGTATTGGTGATGTAGTAAGATTTGATGGTGCAGGAACAGTTGAGATAAATTGGCGTAGCAGTGCTAAATCCTCCTGTCTTTCATAGATTAAAAAACAATCAATACACAGTAAGGTTTTATTTGCTGTTTTGTTTTTAACAAAGATCTTAAAGTGGATTATTTTGGACTTTTGTGGAACCGTGTGCAACCACAAGATTTGGATTAAAAAAAAAAAATCGGTAAAGAATTTCGCCTCCTACCAGAAAATATGTTTGGTCAATGAAGTACTTGAGGTTTAGCAAGTAAATAACAGTTTGCTGTTTGCTTCCCTTAAAATAGTAGCGGACCTCTGACACTGTTTAAGTCGTGGTTGTTTATCTATCTATCTATCTATCTATCTATCTATCTATCTATCTATCTATCTATCTATCTATTTATTTGCCAGACTAGTCATTTAAATGATTAAGGAACTTGTAATCACTACAGAGTGTAATGACCTGCTAAGCTTGAGTGTGTACGTGTGAGGTTTGTGATGTTATGTGCAGCTTCTAATTGTCCCCAATTAAAATTCCCTTCATTCTCAGACACTACTTAAGATGTACTTTATCCCATCAACTGCCAGCTAATGTTCACTCTGCCCTCTTCTGCCATGAGTCCCTTGATCTATTTTTAATGCACTGTTTCCATGTATCTTGAACACTTTCTCTGGGCTCTTGACTCACCATTTAAGCTGCCAGAGCGGATGCGTGTAGCACTGTAACCACTTGGGGTGCTTCCATTTGCTTGTGTCTGTGACACTTTAGGAAGCTTAGAACTTCCCATTTGGTAAATCCTTGGGAATGGCCATGAAAGCTGAAGGATATTTTGCAATGGAGCTTAGGGACTGAAGGAAGTGAAAGGCAATACGATTTATTATGCATATATGGGCGAAATGAGTGGGATGAAGTTAGCTGCTACTGTGAGATCCACATAGAAATCTACATTGATAGCTAAGTCATTCACAGAAAACGGCCTTTGGAAATGATCATTTCAGAAATGGAAGTTTACCAGCAGATTATGAAATACTGAATAGTATGACGTTAGGTTTTTGTTCATTAAAGAATTTTTTAAAAGATAATCTGTTTTGGTACATGCAAAATAATAAGAGATCTATTAGAGTAACCAATGGGTTTTTTTTTGTTTTTTTAATGTTTTGTTTTCTGCTGTTTTTAATTATGATCCGCCTGCCTCGGCCTCAGGTTACACATTTCTGAGCTTCCTGAGCTGAACAGATGAGTGTTTTAGATAAGCATCTTTTCTGATGCCAAGAAAATTCCTACTTTTGGAAGTGTAATTTTAATTAGGGAAACAAACAACAGCGGGTTGATTTATACACCTTAAAGGAATGGTTTGCTGGAAAATCAAATGCATAATGTACCCAAAATGCAGCTGATCAGCCAAGATAATAGCTAGGTTTTTTTTTTTTTTTTTTTTTTTTTTTTAATGCGTAACAGAAGTCTCTCACTTAAAATCTTTTCTGTAGGCTGGTCCAGAGATCTTGATATACTTATCTTCATGTGACATTATGTTTGAAGCAAACTTTTTCAATGTTCACTGAACTTATAATGTCTTATTAGCTTGAAAATAATATAGCGGGTAATGAACAATCTTAATGCTACAGTAGGGCCTAACTCCTGATGATCTTATTTTTATTTGCAGCTTTGCAGTACAACTGGGGTGCATGGGTGAGTGGGTGGAATATCAATAAAACGTTAAAATAATTAAAAAAAAAAAAAGTTTCAGTATTCAGCTACATGCTTTCAGTTACAGATTATTTGCTCTGTCTCCTAAACTACATCAGCAATTCTGCATACATTGCTGAAAAACTGATTGTTCTGGGGCAGATGTTTTTGGAGAGATTTCAGGTATGATTGACTCCCATTACTTGCCACTTTACCTTGATTGCTCTAGTGTAGAAATATACAGAGGAAAAAATATTATACACATGTCCTGGCTGAGCGATTTACTTTGGGAAGGGGGAAGAGTTTTGGTCCCATTTTACTCAAAGGGTTCTCCGTAGATAAGCTAGAAACACTCAGATGAACGTTGTCTAGCTGACTTGAAATGCTTTATCTCTTTATGCTTTCCATGTCATCCAGCATTTCTTCCCAACACACACGCAACGCATTATTTTGTTTTCTCTGTGTCTGCTGAGAAGTTCGACCTGACACCAGAGAAACAGCTTGAAAGCTGCAAAATAGGCCCTTGTTATAAATTTCCCCATTTGCCTTCACATTTCAAACGCACTTTTTTCCCAAGGCGGGACTAGTTTCACACACTCTCAGCAGGCCCGCATCGACGGACGCGTTAGTGGCCATCGTGACAGAGTGCAGATGTACAAATTGCCACGTGCGCTCCCTGAATCCTGCTAATATAAAGCTGATTGAATGTGACATGTGGTTTTACCACAGGGTCCTTTTTGGAACGACGCCCATTCGGGTTGCAGAAAGCTAGAGAGAAGGAAGAGACGGCTTGAAGGGTCTCTAGCAAGCAACATCTGGAATTGCCCTGAGTGCTAGTGAAATGTGCAGAGAAATCACTATTTTTACACATACACACAGACATTTATAAAAATAGTATATTCATTGCTTGCCGCATTAAATTATAGCCTCAACAAGACACTTTTTTTTAGTGAAGTTGTGTATAATTATTTCCCTAGGCCAAACTGAACTAAAAATTTCCACCAAAGTTACAAATGGTTCTATAATGCCGAGTGTGATCATCCACAAGCTTAGAGTTAGAAATGGATGTCATTTTGACTCATGCCTACACCAATGCACTGTTATTTAGCAGTGTAACAGCATCTTCAAAGACTTAAGGATTGATATTTTTTCTCTTTCTGTTAATATCTACACTAAACTTCACACATGCTTAGGAGTATCGGTGATTGTCGGCCAGAGGTATAAGATGCCGAGCCTGGACTAGTTGTTTTATGGTGCTATCGTACTGGTAAAGATAAAGTAAGCAGAATTGAATTGTATTAAAGGAGACAACCATATGCATCTAACATCTACACAAACCGCCCATCACTTTATCTAAGCCCTGTTTCAGACAGTACAACTGAGAAAGGGGAACCGATTTGAACAATGGACGTATTCTGGTCAGGTTACAATGAGGCAGTTTTAGAAGAATGCATTTGTATTTAATAAAGTTAACACAAAATAAATAAGCACAAAACTGTTGCAGCTCATTTTGGTTAGAATTAGATAAAACCGCAGCCAGGAACTAATTGTATAGTGAGGAAAAATAAAGCTGAGGCAGGAACCAAATGCTGTGAGGTAAAAAACTGTGATGACATATATTGGTCTAGCGTGAAAGAGGCACATTTTTCATGTCCAGTCTGAAAATTGGGAGCATAGTGTTATATTAAGGGGTGAAGCTTGTCTAATAATATTTGTGCTAAGGCTGGCACTGCATATATGGAAATGATGGGATACATACAGAGGAATGTGGGTGTTTCTATCAGTCCATATATGGAGATGTTCAAATAGGGAAAAGGAAGACATCCATCCATCTGTCCATTATGTATACTGCTTATCTATCAGGGTTGCAGGGAAGGTGAAGCCAGTTACGATATACAGGTGCTCCCCGAGTTACGATGGCCCTACTTGCGATTTTTTGAAGTTACACTGACTTTGGGCAAGAGGCGGGGTACACCCTAGGTGGGTCAGAAGGAAGACAATGATGTGTATATACAGGTGCTCCCCGAGTTACGATGGCCCGACTTACGATTTTTTGAAGTTACGATGACAATTGCGATGCACTAAAATTTTTTCAATATTTAGAAAATAGTTAAAATTCAAGAGCAGGCATAGCTGGCAGGCCAGCATAACAATGTATGGTGCACGCGGATGTTCGGATGACACCCTGAAGTACGCGGATGACACCCTGAAGTACGCGGATGACACCCGGAAGTACGCGGATGACACCCGGAAGTACATGAATGACACCCGGAAATACGCAGACGATACCTGGATCACTCGCCTCACGTGATGCCTCACTCTCTCCCACAACTCGCGGAGATACTTTGTGTGTCAGTGTACTGTACAGTGCATTACCGCGGGTTTTTAGTGTGCTTCAAGAGCTAATTTGAATTCAAAACCATGTCTTCTACAGGAAAAGACTCGTGGGTAGGCTAGGCTAAGCTAGGCTAAGTGGGGCTAAGATAGGCTAGGCTAGGCTGAGATACCTAAACTAGGCTAAGTGGTTCACCACAGTGTTTTGACATACAATATTTTTGACTTATGATGGGTGTGGCGGAACGCATCTCCATCGTAACTTGAGGGCTACCTATACAAGCAGATATTTTCAGACATCATGCTAGCCAACTGACTAACTGACTATATGTTAACATAACAGGATTCATGAAATGAATGATGTATTTTGCATTAAATGTAAAAAGTATAAAAATGTTCATAACCTTGAAAGCTAACGCTGGCCATCCAGCTAACATAAGGTATCTTCAAAAAATAACAAACAAAAAGACAGACCATCCCTCATTCTGTCCTACATGAAAGTTGTGAAATCCTTATTCAGGAAACAATAGAATTCTGGTACGTCAGAACGACTTGAATATCAACTACCCTGCCTTAGCAGACACATCATAATCGCATATAACTTATTTTGCCTAACCTCCATGCATTACATTACATTACATCACAGGCATTTAGCAGATGCTCTTATCCAGAGCGACGTACAACAAGTGCAAGTGTCAGGTACAAGAAAAGTAGAATTTCATGCACATGTTATAAACACACTCGGCCTGATCTCAGCACATTATGCCCACAATATGGTGTGCATATGTACATATTGCACTCATCTGTGAGGTCCTGTGTAAGGATGGATGTAAACAGTTTTCAGAAATGCCAGTACACCCTGTCACTCTGGCTAAACTTTCATTAATCAAATTTAATTAACCTTTTTTTTTTTTTTTTTTAGCTCAAGCCATAGTGATATTATTAGCTTGGCTGGCCTGAAGAGTGTGTCCTGAAGGATTGGAAAGAAGATCCCTAAACAAAACAGGGCTAAAGCAGAAAACTAAAAATTATTGAGAAAGAAACAATGCTCCATGAACACATGATTACAATCAGTACGACTTCATAATGAGACAAAGGTATAAATAGACAACTTCCGCCGAGAAGTCCTGGCCAGTGCTCGGTGTAAATTACGGTCATGGACGCTAGGAATGTTGGAAGCATCTCTTAGCTAGCTATTGCCGCCCTATGGCTGGCAGACAGCGTTGATGGTGATGATGATGATAAATAGGCAACTTAATCAAAATAAAACACATAACTGCTGAGTACACCAGGTAATGAACCAATGTGGGGACAGGCCCGGAACCTACGCAAATGCTCATGGCAAAATAAATGAAATCATAGAGACAACAAAACTAGAGAAACCAGTGTTTAGTATTATTTATATATATGATTTTATAGATATATGATTTTTAGATTTTTTTTCCGGTAGTAAGGTGGTTGCTGGGGTTTATGTTTAGACATTCTTAATAACAGTTCCAGCATTAAGTTCATCTTTTTCTTTTTTACCAGAATGACAAGGAGCTATATTTACTTCTATAACAAATTCAGTATTTACTGCTCACACAGTGAATGTCACCCTTTGTTCAAGTTGTTGGAGAGTTACGTGCCAAATAGCAAAACAGATATGATTGAATCAGCCTAATCTATTCAATTTGTAATCAGATACTGTCCGTCAAAATGTCTGTGATGGTCCTGTGCTGCGGTAACTATGGAATCTTAAACCAAACTTTACAACACTGGACCTTTTCTTCCACTTTAGGTACATTACATGCAATCTAATTTCAAAATTTCACCAGGGTGAAGAGTTTCCCCAGATCACCACCAATCCAAAACTACAGTTTACTGTTCTCCTCAAATTTCAGGTTTGCCCAAGTGTAGTGTGTTTAGTGTATAACGTCAGTGCTGGATTCAGCCATGAATTTTATTTCCCAGTATCCACACCAGCATCACAACATGGCTGATCTGGACTCTGTTTTCCATCATCCATAGCCACTATCATGTTTACATTCACCTGATTACTGATCATTCATACCTGGACTGGTAAATGCTGTAATTAATTTTTGAAATATACAAAATCTGAACTTTTAATCCAGTAAGCTACATAGGTTTTTGTCTGTTAATTGGAAACAAAACTAACTCATGCTTATTAACTGTTTGAGTTAAACAGTTTCTTGGACAGTATCTGTTTATTGGCCAGTATTTGTAATAAGCACTGTGTAAAATGTAGCTTTAATTTAGTTGCGTAGTTTATATTGATGCTAGCTGGCTTCAGCTGACACACTGTTTTCCACATGCATTGTTTTTATCAGTCCACTGTATGTACACTACATGCAAACTGCTAATTTGTGCTCCATCTAAGCTTTTGTAAGTGACAGTTGTATACCAGTTTTCTCCAAAGTTATCCAAGAGTTCTCCTTTTATTCCTGAGGCAGTGTTATTATGATCCTGTTGGTCTGTTAGGCTTTAGTGGTGTCGATCTGCTCAGGAGGTCAGACTTGTACAGTTGGATCCGTTTAGTACCCCGACCTGCAGCAGCTGTACACCTGTTGTGTCATTTCATCAGGTTCAAGTTCTCCAAAGGTCATAAATTTTATACAGCAACCACAGGGGATCACATGTGTGGACTCACTTATGTGTATATATGTGAACGAATGCATGCATGCAAGCAAGCAAGCGCGCGTGTGTGTGTGTGTGTGTGTGTGTGTGTGTGTGTGTGTGTGTGTGTGTGTGTAGATTTAACTCAGAGTCCCAATTCACTAATCGCAGAAAATAAATGGACTTTTGCAAGAAACTGCCTTATTTTTCCTTTCCAATTTCTTTTGTGTTTAACAAAATTAATAGTGTAAATGGCTCAGTGTAGAAAACTTCTGCTTTTATAGAGGGGCTCGATTACTAGAGGGTTTTGATTGATCCTGTATGTTGACGTATTTTCCTTTGAAGGTAGGGATGGACGTGTTATTTTTGCAATAGCTATTTGCCTTCAAGATCAGCAATACAGCTGTTATAGCTAAACAAACCTGAGAGTCATTTAGCCAGCTAGTTAAATATATCGGGCAATCAAGACAGATTGTTTCGCACCATGGAACCGTGAAATTCTTATACTTTAACGTTCGCCTGTGAATTAAGATCACTGACAGGTCCAGTGGATAAAAAAAACAATGCTCTTCCCTGGAAGGAAGTTTACGTGTCCGAATGGTATGATTACTTTATGTCTGAAGCATTAACATTATATATGTTTAATGACATTTCTTGCTTGTCTGGTCATAAATTTACAAGTAATGTACTGCAGCAGATATAATATACATTTTATGTGGTGGGGCTTAAGCGTTTTTAATTGGACGTCTTCAAGTGCAGAATGAGCCAAATTTTTTTTAATTACTTTTCAGGGGATGATGAACTAAAATGAAAGTATGAATATTTAAATTCTCATACGTAGAGTTCTTGGAGGTTGTTTTGTTTCTAGCGGAACACTTAAAGTTTCGATCCAGATCCCTTTAAAACCCCTTAACTATCTACCCCATTGAGTAGTAAAAAAAAAAACATTTAAAGTTTTTATAGTTCTCCAAATATAAACAACATTTTGATAGCAGGTATCTGATTACAAACTGAATTGGTTAGGCTTATGTCTGTTTCTGTGACATACATGTATAGAGTTGGCAGTGACATGCGGTTCATGGCTGGTGAGGCAGTAGCATTTCCTTATGTGATTTCGGCATTCATTTGGTTTTCTTCATTAATCTCTCAGTTGCCGATGTCTATCTTATGCATACACACACACACACATTATTTATTACCTCCTGTTTCAAATGAAAGTCCAGTTTAGAAAATTGTTTGAGCTTGGATATAAAATCCTCCATTGTAAAAACAGGCGGGGCGAGAGGGGA
>JAQMCW010000007.1:14063588-14076818 GCA_030068335.1 Chrysichthys cranchii
CACACACACACACACACACACACACACACACACACACACACACACACACACATACATATATATATATATATATATATCCTGAAGTGTTCCCTGTATACCACAGTGATTTGCCAACAAAAAGCATGTCATGCTTTTTTAAAAATTTAATGCTGCTGAGGGTCCATGAGACAAATCATTTCCTGTTATCATTTATGTTATAGCACAGGGGTTCTTAAAGTATGGGACGCGAGGCCCTCCAGAATGGGTCGCAAGGGCATGAAAAAAAAAAAAATTTCTTAGAGAAAAAAATCCCCTGCCCGCCACATTTTAACGGCAACCCCCCCATCCCCCCAACCGGTCGGCAAAATTTTAACAGCGCGCGCGCGCACACCCCCCCCCCCCCAGTTGGCAAAATTTGGTTGGGTCGCGAGTCGCGACATACCCACCGGACCTGAATTTGGGTCGCGCCCAGAAAAGTTTAAGAACCACTGTTATAGCAGTTACAAATAGTTGTTCCCTCACCAGCCTCTCTTTTTTCCTCTCTGTTGAAATTAATAACATTTTAAAAAAAAACACTTAAATGCTGCTTGTCATTTTTCCAAGAAAATCCGATGTCCTGAAAATGTTCCTATGGTGGAAAGCTTACTGACTGTAAGCACTCTTCCATAAATGTTAAATAAATGTCTGGTTTTTTTGGGGTTTTTTTTTTTTTTTTTTAAACGTATTAACTCCAAAACAGACAACGAAGAGATGCTGGTGAGGGAACTCTTTCAAGCTGCTATAAAATAAGTGATAACAAGCTTTAGACTTTTTTTTTTTAAACTTGTCTCATGAACATTTAACTATAACTATAGGCAGTTCACCAGAAGTTTCACAGCGCCAATGATTATACGTTTTCCCACCATACTACACTATAAAAAAAACCAATAACGTATAAGAACAAACATATTTCTATAACATGGGATTTGAATTCCAGTCTCCACTACTGTCTGAGCCGCTGTCAGAGAAAATAAATCAAGTTTTCACTGGTTCTGAGAATTCACCAGCATTTTACTCTGTTGAGTCAAATTAGACATATAGATGCATAAAGAAGGATCTGTTTTGTTTAGCTGCATGAGCATGCTGTTTTAAAACAATAGCACAGATTTGGGCTGAGCGTGGGTTACTGTGTTTGATGAATTTTGTATGATCTCTTTGTGTCTGTGAGGGTTTCTTCTACCCAAAAACATACCAGTGTTTACTGGAGATGAATGAATGAGTCTCTCATTTGATCTAAGTATTAATGATTATGGCACAATGGTGATGGCAATGAAAGCATCTCATTATGAAAAGTTGCATTTTATTAATGTATGTTTTCTTGCTGAGGCTAACTGGGATATATTACCTTGCACAATACCAGCCTTCACAAGAGCACTTCTCTATTTCGTGGAATAACACTTGAGCGTTTTTCCACTGGTCCGAAACCTCAGGTCAAAAGCGTTAGCACTTCATCTTTTACAGTCCAGTTGAAAGATATGCATCATTTGTACTCAGCTGCTTGCAGGAGAGGAAGCTAATTGGCCCGGACGTGTCTCAGAATCAAGAATGTTCCAATTAGCCTGTGTTTTGAGTCTCGTTGCAAGAGTGTTCCTTGCCCGCTACTGTCAGACTGGAACGTGGGTTTTATAATTGAATACTTCCTGTGTGCAAAGATGTATTCTTTGCAGGAGTTTTTAGTTTCTTATGAGATACAGATGTCTCACATCGGGTTTTTTTTTTTTTTTTCTCAGAAAATTACCAGCCTTGACACTGTGGCTGCTTAATCAAACTTTATTAGTGTCCTTATTGTTATTACGGTGTTTTATGAATTAAGGGTCACCTTATTATGTGCAGTCATGGCGAACTGAGAGCATTATGCATTAATTTAATCTTAGCTTAATAATACTGTATTCAAAGTAGAGGTATGGGTAGGACTGTTTCTTAATCGCAGCCTGCCTGATTACACAGTTATTTTTGTTACCTGTGCATGGTACTTTGCATGGTATTTTCTAATGAACTCAGTCGGCTCTGTTTCCCAAAAGAACTCAACAAATCTGAGTCCTGTCTTTTTTTTTTTCTACTGTTGTATTCTGTGTAGTGCGGATAACTTCACATCTGCCAGATTCATGCTGGACAACTAAATGCTGTCTCGAAAATTATCATAAAATCATGAACACAACCGGCTTTTTAAAAATCACTCCCAAAACATGACAAATTTTACAACCAGGTTTCTCATTTATTTAAACTAAGTCTTTTAAATGAATTTTATAGGAGGCAGCTGGGTGTGCTCGGTCACTCTTTGTCTTTGCAATTTTAAGTTTTTGGGTCCGAGGGGCCTTAGGGATACACAACCCTAACCTAAAGTTTATATTCAAGATTATTTCTGCACTATTCATTTTGACCCTGTTTTCACTTTTCATATATATTGTGTATAAGAGTTAAATTTAGATAGGAACTGCATTCTTCTTTATCCACATCAAAACTAATTTAAATCTAGTTGAGGATCTGAGATGTATTTTAGCCAGATGCAATACAAATGTAAATACATTCATTTCTCTGAGCCACATTTAACAACCTAAACCAGTCACAGTATGTTACATCACACCACAGTGCTTCCATTAACGCATCTATAAAATATATCGACCATAGTATAACACAATATATTAATTATATATTCTCCCACTAGTCTTCATTTCAATCTTATGCCTAAATTATGTTGTGAATTCTGACAGGTAATAGACTCAGACTTTAGAACTCATCTTTAATGCTGATCATATCTGCTACTTTGCATTTAGTTAGACATTTTCACCTCATTGTCTACTGTTCTGTTTTAATATTGTTGACTACATCAAGGGCACCTTCAAGTGGCAAAGCTGGAGACTTGATGAGATGCGTCTCAGTTAATTTGGCACATCTACCCAGCATTTTCATATTACGATCACGTTTTACAAGATAGTGTTTACTTAGAGAGGAAACTTGGCATTAGGACCTATCACACCTTTTGCCTGTCTAAAGAAACAATTTGCAGTCTAGTACAAAGATAAATAAGGAGATTCAATTTAATGCTCATTCTTTGTTCAGGTGAAAATTTTGAAGCAGTAGAACAGTAGAAGTGTTTTCCCCCAATACAGAACTGTATATTCTTGGCTTAGTTACTGTAATGAACATAAAACATCCATCCATCTCCAAGCCACTTTATCCT
The DNA here is from genome assembly GCA_030068335.1 of Chrysichthys cranchii. Lineage (NCBI taxonomy): Eukaryota > Metazoa > Chordata > Actinopteri > Siluriformes > Claroteidae > Chrysichthys > Chrysichthys cranchii. The sequence goes on from JAQMCW010000007.1 coordinate 14,066,788, forward strand.
ATTCAGGGTCGCAGGAACACTGGAGCCAACCTCAGTTGACTTTGAGCGAGAGGTGGGGTGCACAATGGGCCGACACATAGACCATTTGCACTCACATTCACACATATGGGCATTTTTGAGCAGCCAATCCACCGAATGTACTTGTCTGGACCGTGGGAGGAAACCGGAGTACCCGGAGAAAACCCACACAGACACAGGGAGAACATGCAAACTCCGCACAGAAAAGCACCCAGGTCGACCCAGGGATCGAGCCCAGGACCTTCTTGCTGTGAGCCGACAGTGCTAACCACTTGCCACCGTGCCACCCGAGCATAAAACAATGTTTTTAAAATCATGTTTTAATTGCAGAGATGAGATGCAGGGTCATTTGAGCTGAAAGTAACTATGTGATATAAATATAAAAAATTTACTGGTATTTGTGATGCTACTCTAGGTAGAGGAAAAAATGCTTAAAATAACTCTGATGAATATAACATCTATATTGACTATAGAGATGACTGTCATGTTAAAATCTTTTTTTTTTTCCTCTGCAGGAATTGTGAAGGAAGAAACATCCGTTACAGGACATGCAGCAACACAGTGAGTCCATGAGAGATGTTAAAATATGTTTTCACACACGAGCCCAAAGGTTTGTGGACACCTGACCTATTGACCTATCACCTGACCTATCAGCCATGTGTTTTTGGAACAGCGATTCCAGATTTGGTTTCCCTTTTGCCTGTTATAATAGCCTCCACTCCCCTGGGAAGGCTTTCCACTAGATTTTGGAGCATAGCTATGGCTACTTGCTCATTCAGCCACAAAATTAACCAACATCACTCCAGTGAATTAATTTAACGTTGATCTAGCGGAAAAAAGACAACTGCAGTTGGTTCAACAGAGAAAGTTACCCAAGTTTGGTCTAAGTGACAGATTTACCCTACATTGGCTCAGTGAAATGGCAGTTTGGGAACCACACAAGAAATTACTGTACATACATACAGCAGGGTCCAAAAGTCTGAGGCCACTCATGAAGCTGCTTGTGTTAGTATTGTTTTTTAATGTAACACAAAAGGTTTCATTACAAATGATATTATCAGTAACAACTTGAGGGAGAAGTAGAATCTTATGAATATTTACATGAATTTTAGAATTTCTTCACTCAATCTGATACAGATGCCATATGTTTGTGTAAAGCCTGATATTAGAGCAAATCCACTGGTGATCCATGTTGGACCAAATCCATTACCATTTCATCTGAACATGCGCTTCAGTGGAAGGGAAAGGACTCATGGAAAATCTGACCTTTTGTTGAGTTAACATGGTCACAGATTTGCTTAAATTTAAATAGTGACCTAAAATTTTACAATATCCTGCATACTTTACAGTCAAGATGTTGCACATTTGCAAAATTCTAAAACCTTCTGTTATGTCCTGTTTTAAATCAGTTTTCAATGTGATTTTGGTGTGAATATAACTTGTCCCCTTTCTAATAGATCCCCCTAAAACCTGCATAGTGGACCTTTAAAGCTAATAAACAACCAGAAGCAAATCCTTTCAACAGACAACAGAGTCAGCAGGATGACTCATAATGAATTCATCAACTGAATGAAAAAAACTGGTCAAGTTATCATTAATGCAAATTTTCCTAAGGAAATTTTTCTAAATGGTACATGGAACTTGCAGTGGCTCTGTTATAGTCTATAGAAGCTATCAGTTACAGAAATTATATTCTCCTCTTATGCTACAGTACATTATATCCCCTATAAGCTAGCCAGAAATAGAAATGTCTTTCATTTTCCTGTCCATTTTTTTTTAAATAACTTGTGGTCTAGCATATGGTAAAGTCCCCTGCTTCATCCCTTAAAGAAAAGAAAATTTTCCATCTAAATCTATGTCTCTTGCATAGCCAGCCTCCATGTCTCCATCAACACGCAAGAAGCCATCTGTCCCTTTTCCATCCGTTTTAATCAGCCGCCACTGTTTCCACCATTGAAGTGGTTTTGAATGGTTTTGTGGTTGCCGGGTCAAAGCAAGCCACTGCATAATATTCAAAATGATGGCTTTAAAAATGTGGATCTTAAGAACAGGTCTGTGTGTGTCAAATATTATTAGCAACATATTGATGATGTTAGTGCTAGGCTTGGTTTCCCAGGTGCCTGATCGCTTCTCAGATGCCTGTTGTTCCTCAGTGCTGCTTCAGCCCCACGCTGATCACACAATCAGTCATTTTCTCCAAATGTCTTTAAGTTATATTTTACGTACATGTACAAAATAACTTGATAAAGCTGATCACTGGAAAGTGTCACCTTTACAAAATTCAACGCAGGAAGGATTCAAACTTGCTGCTGCATTCTTTAACACATATATTATAATATATATTAATTTTCAAGGTTTTTATGATTACAGATCACACATACTTTATTTTTTCCCTCTATACTGTCTCTATTTTGATCCAGAGACAGAGAAAAGCTTTTATGGGCACTCATTTGCTCTTGGATCCAGCATAGGTCTTCCTCCACCACCGTAATGACTCATGGTTTTTGGATGCATGTTTATGTTTATACTATAGATTCTGTGATTTTCTTCCAATTTGATTAGCTTTTAAATCCTACCCACCAACTAGCTTTCCCTGATACATACAGTCAACTACCAACCAGGAAGACTGAAGGCTAACACATGCTCTGAGACACATGAAGCCACCTTTTCAAATCTTTTCAAATTCTGCATCACAGGGTAGCAAACCACATTCAGAGGAAAGAACACACTTCCCTTTTTCACATATCTCAGCTTACATAAGACCATGATTAGTTTCTGTTACTGTGGATATTTTGGGGATTCGATTTTGTGACCTTCCAACAATACAGCACTTTTCTCTTGTGCCATTCAAGAGCATACTATCAAGATTTTATGTATGTATGTATGTATGTATGTATGTATGTATGTATTTATTTATTTATTTATTTTTGGCAGCAGATCTTTAATTTAAATCAATTTAATCCATATATTTGATTCATTCAGGTAATGATCGCATTATTAGTGTGGAGGTAAACATATTTATATGGCTTTATATTGGTGCAAGTATATTTACAATTATAGTTCTGGTGTGTTGCTAATTTGGTTATTTTTTTATAGAGCCTGCTTTTAGGATTTTCTTGCGATAACTGTGTTGATGTATAATCTGACATGAACTATGATTTATGAAGTAGGCTTTTAGAGAAGCCTAAATGCACCCTTTTCCACCAAGGCAGCTCGAGGTCCAGGTCTAGTTTGAAGCTGGTGCCTCATTTCAGTCCAAGTCTTAGTATTCCAACAGCCAAAGATCCAGCTCTCGGGCAGGAAATCTGTTGCCAGAATGGCACTAGGGTTTACTTATCTGAACCAAGAACCACCTACATCAGGGACTGGGGGCAGGATTATCACGAGCAGAAAGACCAACTACAACTTTTTGAATGCCATTAAAACCCACAACAAAAAAGCTTGTGTAGCGTTAGTGGAAAGGTGATATAAAGACCAGACTGTATCCAGCTCCACCATCCAGCTGCTTGTGACTAACACATCACACATTTGCTGTTCCCACTGCCAGGTTTGGGGTGATTTAGGAAACACAGCCTTTGAGTGTGAAAAGTAAGAAATAAGGTGTGACAGAATCTTCTTTTAAAAGTTTTTTAAGTTTTCTACTTTCTTACACATGTACATATGTCAGGAGCCTAAGTGTAAACCACAAGTTGATATAGCTGCCAGTGCATCTGACATCAGTGTTTAGTTAATATGTAATTTTTCACACTGTAAGTGCCTATGCACTATTCCTGAAGTGCAAATTGCAATTTAAACACTTCTATAAAGTGCTGAAAATAGTCAACCATAAAAAGCGCAGGAATAAAGAGCAAGGGAAAGTTCAGTAACAAAGATAATGAATCATATAAATTAAGTTCTTATTAAAGAACTTGGGTGAATTTCCAAGAAAAAAGCTTACCTTTTATTCCTTAAATTTTCACTGTTACCTTCAAAATCCAGTACTTGAAGTTACTGATTCATACAGAATGAGGTGTGTCATTTGTGCCCACATAAAAATTAAATGTAATCAACTTTAAAAATTCTGCATTCAAAGCTGCAGTAGCGTTTTAAGTTAACTTTAGGTTTGGTCAATTAGCAAGATGGGTGGCATGGTTAGCACTGTCTACTCACAGCGAGAAGGTCCCGGGTTCGAGCCTCAGGTTCAGCACAGGTGCCTTTCTGTGCGGAGTTTGCATGTTCTCCCTAGCTAATTGGCTGCTCTAAATTGCCTGTAGGTGTGAATGGTTGTCTGTCTCTGTGTGTCGCCCTGCGGTGGATTGACGACCCGCCCAGGGTGTGTCCCACCTCTCGCCCGACGTTGGCTGAGATTGGTGCCAGCTTCCCCCCGCGACCCTGTACAGGATTTAGTAGCAGAAGACGAATTAGCAAGATACATTTTCAAGTTTATCTACTTTAATTAGCTAGTCCGTTAAGTCTGTACATTCGTTTGATAAAAAAAAAAGTAAGTAGTTCAGTTTCATAGATTCACTTGATAAACTATCTATTTAGCTAAATTTTTAGTTTTGCTGCTTATCAGACTTGCATTCAACATTGATGTATGACTTTATCTCTTTGTCTGATTGGATAATGCTAAGAAAGAGAAATTAAGACAACTAATAAGTGTTTGTTTCTCTGACAAGGACTGCCCTGCCGAGTCTGGTGACTTCAGAGCTCAGCAGTGCTCCGCCCATAATGACATCAAATACCAGGGACAGACATATGAGTGGATTCCAGTGAGCTATGACCCGATCTCGCCCTGTGCCCTCAAGTGCCAGGCTCGAGGGAAGAGCTTAGTGGTGGAATTGGCACCTAAAGTGCTGGATGGTACTCGATGTAAAGCAGATTCTCTGGATATGTGCATTAATGGCATTTGCCAGGTGAGTCATACCATCTTTATATTTTCCTGTAAGTCAGACATATCTGGTAAGATGTGGGTGTCTAGGAAATTTCAGAAGATTTCCACTTGGATCTGGCTCGGTCAGAGTATGAGCAAATCAGATTAAGAGAGGTCTTTTATCCCTTGTGTCTGTCTGTCAATCTTTCGGTCTATCTGTCTGTCTCCACATTCAATGACCACTTTATTAAGAATTTTCAATCATCCTAACTGCAATTATCCAAACAGCCAATCATGTGGCCACATCACAATTCAAAATATGGTACAAGCCACGAGCTTCTGTTATTGTTCCTGTCAAATGTCAGGATTGAGGAAAAATGTGATCGCATTTTGTGCTTGCCAGATTGGTTTGAGTGGACAGAAAGGCTACAGTAAAAAACATATAACCACACTTTACAACTACGGTGAGCATAAAAGCATCTCAAGAGTACACAAAATGGGGAACTGTGAGGCAGATACAGCAGAAGACCACATCAGGTTCCACTCCTATCAGCCAAGAACAGGAATCTCAGGCTCAGTGGGCACAGACTCAATGAAACTGACAGTTGAAAAAGAAAAACCTTTTATGTTTTTCACATTGTGCTGCAGTCACATGATTAGTTGATGGGATAATTGCATGACTGCACAGGTCAGCATATCCTGCATGTAATTTATTTTTTTTTTTTTAAGAATTATAGCTTCAGAATTTATTATATTATAGATATTATAGTTTTTATCATCGCAAAATGCAAATACCAATATATTAATGCTTAGTATGCTTGTGGTACAATGCATAGAAATGTTCCATTAGCTATGCCTCAGACAGTATGGATGGTTTGGGGAGGAAAAATTGGCACCACTGATGTTTAAACATTTAGCCAAGTAATTCCTGTGGTAAAGGTTCATGGAAAAGAGTTCCTCTTAATTTACAAACAAAACCAGTACGGAAGAGTCTGCTAGGGTCATTATTGCATGAAATATCCAATTAAATGCTACTTAATCTTTGAGCCCTTTGACTCATGCATGGTGTCTTCATTCTTCATTTATGGGTCATACTAGTGATCTCAGTCACCATATCCTTACTTTCTTATATTCCATAAATATAGACTAAAATAGAAAGCCAATATATTAATGCTTAGAAATAGATTGCATGGACAAAAAAAATGTGGCCATCTGACCATCACACCCATATGTGCTTTTTGAACATCCCATTTTGTATTTAGACCCCTGCTTGATGCTATAATAACTTCCACTCTTCTGAGAAGGTTTTTCAATAGATTTTGGAGTGTGACTGTGGGAATTTCTCATTTAGCCACTAGAGCATTAGTGAGGTGAGGCACTGATTTTAGGTGAGAAGGCCTGAAGTGCCATCAGCGTTCCAGTTCCTTCTTAAAGTGTTCAGTAGGGTTGAGGTGATTTCTTCTGATCTAACATTAGCAAACCATGTCTTCACGGACCTTGATTTGTGCACAGGGGGGTTGGCATTCTGGAAGACGTTTGGGCTCAGCCCTGTAGTTCCAGTGAAGGAAAATTGCGATGATACAAAATACAAAGACATTCTATACAGTTGTGTGCTTCTAACTTTGTTGCAACAGCCTGGGGAAGGCCCATGCATGGGTGCGATAGTCAGATGTAACACACAGCAAGAAGGTCCTGGGTTCAATCCTCGGGGTCAACCTGGGTGCCTTTCTGCGTGGAGTCTGGATTAAGCTGATTGGCTAATTTAAATTGCCCGTAGGTTTGAGTGTGAATGGCTGTCTGTCTCTGTGTGTCACCCTGCGGTGGATTGGCGACCTGCCCAGGGTGTACCCCGCCTCTCGCCCGAAGTCAGCTGGGATTGGCTCCAGCTTCTCCCTGCGACGCTGAACAGGATTAAGTGGCAGAAGATGAGTGAGAGTGAGTGAAGGTTTAGGTAAGTATGTTTAATTTTGTGGTTGAAACAACATTTTTTTTATTGTGTAGGTTAAAAATGTTTGCTTTATGGATGCAAACACTAATCTGCCTTGGTTGCTAATATATCAGTGTATCAGTAAAGTAATATCAGTGTGTAAATGGGATGTAAATTATAATGACAGTGTAAATGAATCGTTCTACTGTCTGCACTTGTTTCATCCGAGCAAAATGTCAACAATTTTGATGTTTGTTTCGGTTTTACCTATAGCTGGAGCTCATTGTTCAACATGAATGAGCTTCTTTGCAAAATTCACAAAATTATCATAATTCATCATTATACTGTAATACAAAACTATCTTATGAATGTATTTCCCGGTGTCGTGGAGTTTGACCACCATTATACAATACTGTATAGTAATTAATTAACAGGTAGCAATGCTGCCTCACAGTTCTGGAGCCTGGGATTCGATCCTGAGCTCAGGTTACTGTCTCTGCCTTGTTCTTGTACACATTCTTGTCATGTTCGCATGGGTTTCCTCCAGGTTCTCTGATTTCCTCACATTGTTCAGATATATGCTGATATGTGGATTGGCTGTGCTAAATTGCCTGTAGGTGAGAATGAGTGTGGGAATGATGTCCTGCAACTGACTGGCATCCCATCCATGGTGAATTCTCCTGCCTTGCACCCAGTTTTACCAGGATAGGCTCTGATCCTGAGCAGGATAAAATGGTTACTGATGACAGACGAATGGATTAATTTTTTCACAATGCATTTGTGTTTTTCACGGCCTTACCGGTAAATATATCTAATGACATGTACAGGTGGTAAACGTTTAGTTTTGGACACTAGCTTAAAAAATGGTTTCAAGTAATCTTCTCAGACATTCTAGCACTTGTTAGCCAACGTGTGCGTCACTATTTATGTACATTTAATCTCACGTTGTGGGATTACAGATTCTGTTTTAGACCTCAGTGGTGTCTACTTATCTGCACCATTAAGAATCGAACAACATGGAGCTGTCTCAGTCAAAGCCCTCAAGCCGTATTTCTGTGCATTAGCAGCATAACCCTGGTTTGTAAACGTAGCATGAATATCATAAGAAAAATGTGTAACTTGTGAAGACATAAATCAAGATTTCAACCTGTGAATTTCTGTCCAGTTAATTTTATATGATAAAATGTTAATTGATCTGTTGTTTAAAAGCAGTAATAGGCCTGATAAAGTTTTAGTGGGATGGCCAAAACATTTCAACTGAGTACACAATAAACAACAGATTCTCCATACCAAGTGCTGTTGTTTTTATTTTACTCTTTTCCTCTCTGCAGGAAGTGGGCTGTGATAGGCAGCTGGGCAGCAACACTAAGCCGGATAACTGTGGAGTGTGTGGAGGAGATGGCTCAAGCTGCCGCCTGATCCGAGGCCAATCCCAGATACATGTCTCACTGGAGGAACGTATGTGCACGCGCGCGCACACACACACACACACACACACACACACACACACACACACACACGCTTTAACAGGCAAACACAAAACACACTTGTATACGCTTAAACTGAAGCCTTTTCAAGACACCCTTCAGAAAACGAAAAAGAAATATATACACACACACACACACACACACACACACACACACACTGTAACACATGCATACAAATGCACACACACTCCAACTTACTCTCACACAGTTTGTGAGGTCCATCTGTTGATTATTACTGTAGCGCTGTAAGTTTGCACACAATTATATGTAATGTACTCACAATCTCTTGACAGTGCCTCCTCTTTACTGGGTGGGAGGAATCGTACTATCTCTCCACTGTCAATCACAGTGATGAGCCAATTGTGGAATTCTGTGAGTTCACGTATGCAGAAGAGGACAGATAGCACTTCCCACTGAATGTTACACTGCCCTGTGATGCAGCAGGAGCAGCAGTTTGAAAAGATGTGGCTGGCTGGCTTCATGTGTCTTGGAGCAAGCACATGTCAGCCTTCACCATCCCTGGTTGGTGGTTGTGATATGATGGAGGACTTCACAATTGGGTCAAATGACTGAATTAGAGATAACACAGGGAAAATTGGTGGGAAAAAATGAAATAGAACAAACATTCTTAAAAACTGAATGTAGGTTTGGATTTAATGCAACATGTGATCCGTACATACATCAAATATACAACCTCAACTCTTAGAGAATCTTGTATAATATTGTATTTGGTCTGAAGCACATTGGAATATTCCAGCAGTGAAGTGCCTCCAGATTTTCATAAATGTTTTTGGTTATTTGATGGAGCTGTTCAGGCACGATTTTAAAATATTGACTTTGTGTGTCGTTATGATTTTGCGGTAGTTAAGTGAAGTGTGCTTATTTTAATCAGTGCGTGCTCCCAGGTCATGGATAAAGGGCTCTTTGAAGGGCGCAGAGGGTTTGCGAACATTCTGAGGCCAGTCGTACATTCTTCAAGCTCTCTGTTCTTTTGCAAGAATTGGCAGGTTTATTTGCATACTGGGTTTTATGGCTCAGCCAGCCGACATATTGTTTCACATGCTGGGAAAGAGGATATTTTCGGGTGCTTGTAAAGAATTATTGATTCCATGCAAGGCCACTAATGGGTTGCGTTTTTAGAAAAGTCCAATAATAAGCTGTTGCACTTACTGTAATTCTTTCTCTCTTGGCAACACTGGCATTTGGATTTGCTTACTGACTTTTAGACTTTTCTAGACATGCTTGATAATTGTTTGATATGATTGGAAGACCTTGCTAGTCGTTGCAGTTGTTTGAATTGTATTTCAGTGCCATACCTCAGTTCTTTCTGTCTGCCTACTCAAGTCTTTTTTTAAACATTTATTCATTAGAATTGCTTACAAGTGAGGCCGAACCCAATTCAAGTATAAATCTGAGCAATTATTGCTTAAGGGAAGAGCAGTGGCTCTTTGGCAGTGCTGGTATTTGAGCTTGTAACTTTACAATAACTAACACAAAGTAGGGGCATGTCTTCTTTTTTCTCAGACAATATGATCCCAGTATGATGCGGTGTAGGACATGTATGTTTAATGCTGCTAATCCTTTAATCGAACACTGTACTTGTTGCAATATTGTATTGCTTTGACAATTTGGTTTCATTTTAAGAAACAAATTGTGAGCCGGGGCGGCACGGTGCCTGAGTGGTTAGCACTGTCGCCTCACAGCGAGAAGGTCCTGGGTTCGAGCCCTGGGTTCGGCACAGGTGCCT
>JAQMCW010000007.1:14096770-14107569 GCA_030068335.1 Chrysichthys cranchii
GACATCGATTTATTATCTCAGATAGTATTGACAACAATTAACCTCCTCATGACTGCTTGAATAACTTTGGACAGTTTCGCACATGTTTTCCATGAGGTGGCGCTAGCCGTTGTTTGCGGAAACAGATAAGTTACAGTGGGCTTATCGAAATGGCGTCCACGCTGGTACTTCTGCCTATTGCGTAAGTGATCCATCTTGCTCTGCTGTAGAATCTTTGGTTTCCAGTAATGTCTTTATCAATAAGGTGATTGGTTCTTTTTACTGGAAGGGCAGGACTTGCACAACACTGCTAATATGTTGAGTATTACGTTCTCCAATATAGTATGTCTATACATGCTCAAGTATGTGCAGAAGCAAAAATGGAATACTGATTATTATTATTATTATTATTATTATTATTATTATTATTATTATTATTATTATTATATTGTTGTTGTTGTAAGGATGATGATGATGATGAGAAGATTATGACAATGAAAGGTTGTGTGTGTTAAACTGTTTCTGTGTATTCATGGACATACAGGTGGGAGCAGAACCCCTGGACATCGTGTTCAGTATCGTGCGGGGGTGGAAGTCAGGAGCGTAGTGTGGTTTGTGTGGAGGAGGACATGCAGGGTCAGATTGTTCAGGTTGAGGAATGGAAGTGCACACACTCCCCACGGCCTGTCTCCAAACAGAGCTGCAACAATTTCGAATGCCCAAAGTGGTTGGCAATGGAATGGTCTCAGGTATACACTGTTCACATCCAAATTCTTCTGCATTTTTCTGCCCATCTATTTGTCCATCCATCCATCCATCCATCCAGCCAGCCAGCTAGCCATCAATCCAACCATAAGTGTATTTATTTTCCATCTGTGCTTGTTCATAATTCAAGCGTCGTCATCATCATCATCATCATCATCAAAAATGCATCTATCTATCTATCTATCTATCTATCTATCTATCTATCTATCTATCTATCTATTATTCCATTCATCCATCTATGCATCTGGCCATCCGTTCATTTTCCATTCAGTTACTCTTCTTTCATGTATCCTTTTGTCCATTTACCCAATTCACCATCCCATGCTCCAGCCATCTCTACATCCATCACTCTGTCCATCCATCCGAACATTGATCCGCTGTCCATCCATCCCTTCATTGGAACATTGCAGACAGTAATCAGTAACCACATATGTACACAGTGTACCTGTGGGGTCTGTCTTTTCATCAGCTGATGTATCTTTTTGGTAAAGAACAAAAAAATTGAGAGCAGAGTGCTCTGTGATGTTTGAAATAAGAAGCTGTGTCAAGCATGTCATCCAATTATTTGTGTGTGTGTGTGTGTTTTCAGTGTACAGTATCCTGTGGCCGGGGTTTGCGTTACCGTGTGGTTGTGTGTGTGGATCACCAAGGAGAGCACACAGGAGGCTGCACCTCTGAACTCAAACCCCACATCAAAGAGGAGTGCTTAGTGCCAATCGCATGTCACAAACCCCGAGGTAGGTGTAAGTGGCAGTGAGAATTCCCCAAGTGCACCATTACTCATTATAGAAGGTATATTCTATTATTGTGTTACCCTACTTCGTCTGTATGCTTCGGGGGTTTGCAAATTTGTCTTTGTGAGTATAGATCAGTTGTTTTTGTTTAAACATTTGTGTAACTTTTGTGCATCACACTTGACCCAGAAGAAAATTTAGGACCCTCAGATGCAATCCAAAATTCAAAACCAGTAGAACAGGGAAGGACAAAACACAATCAGTCATCTAACAGAAACAGAGTAATCAGAAGAATAGACGGAGAGTCTACATGTGTACCAGGCTATCAGGAATCAGGATCAGGGAAAAACGTTTTCAACTAAATAATTGGAAAGACTTTGCACCAAAATAGTGTAAACCATGAGCTTATACACAGACATTTGAAAAGTAAACAGAACTATAGCCAGGTTGATAGAGATGCCTCACAGAAGTACTCTGACTCACTTGCGGCCTTACAACGGGGATTTTTCTCAACAATCCGCTTGACAGTCCGAAGACACCTGTCAGAGGGCCCAGGTCAACCTGAGTGGGATGCTGTTGATTCCTTTCCTTTGTTTTTGAATTGTATATTCACTCTGTTGACTGCGGCAAGATGAATCCCAAGGTTTTGTACAATCACACGCTGCCTAAGTCCACCCTCAGACTGAGCCACAATACGCCCTCTTTGAAACTCACGCAAATCATTTGCTTCTGATGTTCACGGCATGGCTAGTTGCTATAAACAATTAAAATACTGTAAACTGGAATGAAATATAATAATATATTAACAAGCTCGAAGCACCAGGTGGTGTCTAAATAGATAAAACAGTGTAATGAGGGGTGTCTGTTTACTTTTAAGATGTCTGTGTATATGCATGAAATGGGGAAGTGAACAGGAAATCGGGATCAGATGTTGCTCTAGAATGAGCGCACTAAAGATGGGTACTGTCCTGAAAGGTTGCAGTTTGGTTATTTTATATATATATATTTGATAAAAGAGAATGAAGATAGTGGTGATAGGATAAAGAGAGGAAGTTGCCGACGAGGTATGTTACTGAGTGATGAATGATGCAAAGGAGGCAAAAAATACCTGAACAGTGAATTATTGTTTATTGTGTAAAGATGGATAAATGGAGAGGGACAAATAGGGAGGGAGAGATGGAAAGGAAGAAAATTAAATAGAAAGGTGGGAGAGGATTTCCGAAGAATTTAATAAGGAGAAATAAAGAATACTGGTAGGTTAATTACTGTGTTGCTAAAGAAGTATAGAGAAGCTGACAGACAGAAAAGGTCACCACTGTTACATGGAAAAGGCCATATTCACAAAATGAAATGTACAGAGAAAGCCTCTGTAGCCCCTGGCAACCAGGTTTTGAGCTGAAATATGCCACACACAAAAAAAGAAAGAAAAAACTCCATGATTCACTGTCGTACTTTACAATGGGCCATGGGGCTTGTCCTTGTAACAAGTCTACTTAATTTGCCAAATGTTATGTATGGCCAAAAAAACCCCTTTTTTGATCATTTTGATGATTTTGGTCTCGTCGGATCACAATACACAGTCTCGTGTATTTCCAGTGATGATTTGTGGCATTTTGTGGTTTACTGTCATGAAGGTTTTCTTTAATGCAGAAAACATGCAAAACAGTTTGTTTATTTGTTTTTAATGACAATTTGAGGCACATCTGTGAAAGTTTAATCGCTTCTCACCAACTGATCAAAGTGAACTGACTTTTGTATTAGCATAGGCTTAGTCCAAATAATCATTGTGTATTCTCAATCGTATTCCAATCAGAGGTGCTATTACCAAAAGCATCCTGTTAATGTCATTAGCAACTTCCATAGTTGGAACTATGCAGTTGTGATGCAAGTGTTTCCCATAAGCATAGTTGGAACTATATTGGGAAGGTACATAGTACAAAACATTGTTAAGCAACATCGTTTGAGCTATAGCTCAATAACAACGAATTAATAAATAATCCATAATAACTTTTATGAAAACCGTTAACGTATAATGGACCTTTAATTAAATTCTTTGCTGCTAAGGAGATGCTGAATACTAATTTATGAGAAAAACAGAAAACATGTGGCATATACATGAATCTGTATGTGGGATTCATAACCTTGAAATGTAACCAGTGATCTGACTATTTGTATTACATCAGTTCAAGCTACAGTATATTCTGTTGAATTCTGTCGTTTTATCGCGTAGCTAATTTATTATGTTTTGTACAGGGTATGCCATAACAAATAGATTTTGGTTTTCAACTGTACAACCCAAATTCCAGAAAAGTTGGAACGGTTTTTAAATTTGAATAAAATGAAAACTAAAAGACTTTCAAATCACATGAGCCAATATTTTATTCACAACAGAACATAAATAATATAACACATGTTTAAATGAGTTTCTGGAGTTTTGGTGTTGGAATTTGGTCCCATTCTTGCCTGATATAGGTAACCAGTTGCTTGAAACAGAAGAGTTTGTGGACGTCTTTGAGGTATTTTTCATTTTTTCGCCAATTCAGCACCCAGACTGTTGTAATGGCTGCAGTATGAGGGTTTGCATTGTCCTGCTGAAATACACAAGGCCTTCCCTGAAATAGACATTGACAGTTTTTGTTGAGATGATTAAATATGAAGATGGCAGGGGTTGTTGATGGTGAATTATGTGGATGGTTTTGTTTATAGAAGGTCCCATTTGTTGCCTTAATTTGTAGTAGCTGTAATTTGTAAATGATTAAGTTGTAGGTCATTGTTAATTTTTAGGTATTTGGCTATGTAGAGCATGTGATTTGTTGACTATGCGTTTTGCAGTTGCCTTAATTTGTAAATTGTGATATTTGAAGGCAGTTGCATTTGATGAGTTTGTACATTATTGAACATGATGGTAGGGTTTGTTGATGGAAATGGAGGGCTTCCTGGTTCAATTTAGTAATGGTACACCTTGTAGATAGTGCTATTCGTTTATTCTGCAATTTGGTGGAGTATGCAAATTGTAGAATTTATACAGGTTGAGATTTGGAAAGTGTTGATGGTGGAACTTGCAGTCCTCTAAATTTTAGATTTAGTTACTGTATATTAAAATATAGCATTCGTACTAATTATGACAGACACTGAGAGTGATTTGTGTTACTACTTGCCTAAATGCCATAGCTTGCAGTAAAGTTTTTTTTTTTTTCAATTATAAGCTGTTAAGTTATTTTTACAATACAACATCAAAACAGTTTTACAGATATTGCTGCTTTAACCCTTAGATAGCAAGGTAAGGACTGCGATGGGAAGGACTTTCTAGGACTGAGCCTGGTGCATTCCGCCTGCTCGTTTCTGTATATAATGAGTTGACTTATACTAAAGCATGCCAGTCTAGGAGGCTCTTCACTAAGATAAATGATGTGTCATAATTTGAGAGCATAACTTAATCACATAATCTGCACAAGTCCATAAAAAAGAATTGCCAAATGTATTCTTGAAGGCTAAAGCAAGTGCACACTCTGTCTCAGTCCACTTGCATTACTTCCATGTGCTCTAAACATCTTGCAGTTGCTTCTTCAGAGGAGCATGAATTGTAAATCTGTAACACAGTTGTGCTATGAGTGCTATCCCAGTAGTTAAAATGTAAAACTACTACACCAAAGTACAGTTTAACCGTTAGACATTTATGATTTATGGTTATCTCAACTGAGCTGCTGTCACTCTTGAACCATGTCTAGCTCACTTGTGCTAAATTATATTTAATCTAGGCTGCCTAGTTGTATACCAAATGTTTGTGGAATTGCTATTACCCTCAGAAATCCCAAAAGGCTTGACTCGAAAGCCAAACCCTCAGACCTCAGAACATCCTCTGTGTTAAACAGTCTGTTTTACTGCTGTCTTGCAACCCCACAAACCGTGATAATCATTCCCCACTTCAATAAATGCCTGCTTTTGTGAATATTTGATTGGTCTGTGGAGTTTTATTAGCCATATTTGGATTTGGATTGGGGTTTGTGGGATATGGTGTAGAATTTGGGCAGAGTGGGATGGTTTTGGACAGGGTGGGTAGATGTGGATAGGGTTTATTGATGGTGAGCTACATAGAAAGTTATTTTGAAAGTTTCTCAGTAGTAAATATTATAGATGATTGAATTTGAAATGATGGTGTTTTGAAGATTTTTTAGTTTAGGCTTATAGATGATTGGATGTGATGATTGGATATTTGTGGGCTTTACTGAAATTTATAAGGTTGGACTGTGGTTTGTGATGTTTGAAATGAATGAAATTTGGAGATAGTAGAGTTTTGAAATGGTTTGCTTTGGAGATAATGTAGACATTGTGACTTATTAGATGTTGTGTTTTGTTGATACCATAAGGTGTTGTTTAATTTTCTTCGACTTCATTGATTGTGAAGTTTACTGGAAGTGGACCTACTGGAATTTGTCGAAGTTGGGTTAATTTTTTAGATTGTTGTCATTAGAAGATGGTTGAAGTTGCATCTGTTCGAAATAAGTGGTTGAGAGTTTGTCAGTGGTGGATGGTGTAGAAACTGGAATTTTAGATGTTTGAGGTTGTAGATGGAGTTACTTGTATGTTGTGAGATTTGCCCATGTTAGGGTTAACATGCCCATGTAAGAGTTGAAGGATATTGGTAATTGGTTTTGCAGATTGTATGGTTCATAGAAAATTTAATTTATTAGTGTTTCAGTGTGTTAAGATTGTGAGAAGATTTGCTAAAGAAGAAGTGACAAATCGAGGAACCTGTAGCTGGTTAGGCTTTATTATTAGCTGAGTTAATGGGACGTACAGATGAGGGGATTGGGTGTTTGGGCCATAGATTGGGTGTTAAATTGCTGATGGTGGAATCTGTAGGATGTTGGAAGTATTGATGTTTATAGATGCTTTGATTTGTAGATGGTAGAATCTACATATGGCAAGGCAGATTTGTATTTATTGGTCAGTGGAATTTGTTGAAAGTTACACTTGGTTTGTAAGTGTATATGTTGTTTGTTGAACATGGTGTTGTTGGTGCAGGGACTTGATGTTTGATGAGACCACTGGGATATGTTGATGTCATGGTAACTGGAACAATTTTCTAATCCAGTGTGTAAGAGTATTCTATCCTGCCTCTGTTTCTGTTCAACTTCCCCAGCACCAACTCAGTTCCAGCTGTGTCTAATGAGTCTTGTACATTGTGCTTGGTACGTAAATCAAAGAAACGAGTCTGATAGGAATTTTTGGGGCACTTATTTTGGGCACTAAGAGCTGTACCTGTGATAGTGTTGCATTTGTCACTTACACTGAGAACACACTTGGCGGCGGCTTGTCATTTTTCAGTAAAAAAGGGCTGTGGGTTTTTGTTCAACTTGTGAATTGACTGTAAATCTGAATCTGTAGAATAGCATGTGTATTCTTGTGAGCTTGCTGTCTAGATTTGTTTTAACATAAAAAAAACCCCACTGAATTTAGCTTTATACATTTTACTACAGCCCTTGTACTTAAGGCTTTGAAAGTCTAGCCTACTTTTTAAAGCAGACAGTTGTTCAGATACACTGGTATTCATTGTAATGGAGTTCCTAATGAGGTTGCCATTTAGTACTTTGGTATTAGATTGCTTTGATATCCATGCGTTTGTGTGTGCTAACCTCTCTGTCCTGGTCTTTTAGAGAGTGTGCCCATAGAAGCCAAAGTCCCATGGCTAAAACAAGCCCAAGAACTGGAGGAGAGCAGAGTGGCCACTGAAGAGCCAACGTGAGTTTTCATTTTTTATTACCTGGGAAAATTGTATACTTAGCTCATTAATTTTCTGACTATGATTGACCATTATGTGAACAATATTTATACTAGTATTGAAAAGAAAATGGGACTGTACTGTAAAAATGGTATCCCTGGAGTAGCCTAATCAGATATAATCTAAGAAGCATTTCAGACAAATCTAAAATAAAGTACATTGGACTGTAAAAGCAGGTGTTCATAACAAAGCGTACCTGTACAGTACCATTTTTTCTGACCCATTGCTATGGAGTGTACGTGTGTAACCTTTATCATTTGACTGCTAACATTTCCAAGACATTTTTACCTTCTTGCCATTACACTGGCAAGGTAAATACATTTTCTTTTTAAAGGAAAAGGCATTGGCCCTATCACAGTTTGGATCTAGGCTTGATTTAGTTTGCTCTTCTTACCTTAGTCTTCATTCAAAAGCATTGTGCTATTCTTGGTGCTATCTTGCCCCATCTCTGAAACTATACCTCAGCTAAGAGCTGCCAAGGGAGTGAAAACAACTCAGTGCATCTCCGGACCATTGAAAAAACCCATGACATGAAGGTTTCCAACATCCTGCGGTCTACCGAAGCCTTCTGTCACAGAGACTCATAAAACAGAAGCATGTGGGGTGAAAGTGTTTAAGGGCTTCGAAGAAGAGAGCAGCACAGGGATCATGCTGTTCAGTGTATATGTGTGTGTAAGGAGGATTAGGATCTCCTGCTTTCCTGATAACTGCTCTTGAATTGCACCCTTCAGTGCAATATATCATTCAACAGCAGGCCTCCCATCCTGTTTCTGCTATGTCAATGTGCTTGCTTAATTTAACAGAGCCTGGGGAGGTGAGATGCTGTTTCGGTAATCAGAGCCATCAGAGAGTGACCCAAGTGCAGTGCACTGCTGGACAACAGCCATTCGACTCCAGGACTTAATGTGTCATGAGTTTTAGCCCAGGAATGCAAGAGAAGTGCTCTTGACATGGATGTGTCATACTGAATCTCTGTCCTGGGTCCCATTCTGTTCACTTCTTAGAAATGTTCTGTCCTCTTGCACAAGGTCACTTTTCCTTTTTCTTACAGCAGTTCAGTTGTAGCATTTATTTAAATACATTATTTATTGTATTATGTTTTAGATTAAAAGACCCTCACATCCTTCTTCTGACAGATGTCACACTTTTTGTACTGCTGCTAATTCAGTGTTATACACAGTAAATTTTATTAGTTGACCTTAGTAATAAAGGATGCAAACCTATGGCCTTTAAAAAACTAAGTAAAGTGGTATGAAATTGTATTTAACAAATAAGCATGTGTACAAAATACAAGTCCTATTCCAATTTGTTTAGTTTTTTAGACAGTTGGTTTGCATGCCTTTTAAAAGTAAGGCTAGCACATTAGAATTTACAGTGTAGAAAGTGATAGTTGTGTTTGAATAAATATGCTTGAAACTACCCTATTATGTATACATAAGCTAACATCACTAGCCTTGCTTTGATTAATATGTTTTAACAGAAAAACTCGAATAGTAAAGGCTATTTTAAAAAATAAATGCTAAACTTTAATTACAAGAAAATATTAGAAAATACTCCAAACAAATGTAACTGACTGGTTTTGAAGTGTAATGTCACAATATACACTGTAAGTGCAATTTAATGGACATGAGTGCCTAAGTATGAGTTTCATCAAAAATAACCACCCCTTTATCCCAACAACACAGATTCACAGAAGTTTATCTGCTGAAAAAATTTTTTTTTTTACATAACTTCCAAAGTCCAAACCTTCCCAGCACCTTTCTAAGCATGCAAACAGTTCTTATTTGCTAGGCATTAAATTTGAATTTGTTGGTCTAGTTTGTCCCATGCCAGCTCAATGGAAGAAAGATTTGAAGAATGGGGAGGCCAAGATATAATTCTCAAAATCTTTTGATTTTCTTTGGACTGGCTATAAATTTGGCACAATTCTGAAGAAATCTTAGGATCATTATCCTGTTGAAGAATGAAATGTTCTCCAGTGATACGTAAAACCGAAGTTGTATGATGTTGAAGAATGATACTTTTCTTTTTTCATGATCCCTTTAATTAGGACTAATTCTCCAGGCCTTCCTCCCCAAAACACCCCCGAACCATCACCAATTCAGCTCCATGTTTCACTTTAGAACAACACATTCTGTGCTTGAACTTTTTGCCCGTCTGCTGCCTGATATAAACAAAAATTCGGACTTATAAGTTGTGCAACAGAAGATTGAAATGATAAGCAGACAGTGCATTAAACCTCTCACAAACTGATCTGGGAAAAGGCAGATAGCTGGCCATCGTTTCGTTAAGTAAGACGCAATCAAGAGAGGCCAGGAACGAGTCAAGTTCTGATATTAGTAAACAGAATTCCAGCACAAAGTGAATATCAGTGCAATAAAGACTCACAGACTTGATATGTCTTCTTCAAAACCAATACTTTCAGTCTTTGTGTCTAAATAATGTTACCACAAGGTATAAAATATTGAAAACCAGTCAGTTGCATTTGTTTAAAGTATTTCTAATATTTTCTTGTAATAAAAGTTTGACAAAGCAGTGTAACCTAATTGAAAAGGGAAATAAATTGAAGGTGGTCTTACCTTCTGGCCTGTAGTATAAGTTAAACCCAAGGTTACATACCAGTCAAAACATTAATCACATCCAAAATAACAGACGTTAATATATAGCAGCTAAGACATGCCCCATGTCTAGTTGCTTGCACATGCAAGCTGTGAAAGCAGGTTCTAAAATTAGTTGCTGCTTCCTTCAATAATAGCTATTCAGGCCAACACTCATGTGGACATATCATATCCACCAGTCAACAATTATGGCCATGTTTGTTATTACTATCATAAAACTCAAGACATTATGTGATTGTCTACAAGATAAAAGACCCAAAATTAGCGGAGCCCCTAGGAAAGCTGCCTCCCACATGGGAGAGTCTTTATCAGAGAAGTGTGCAAGTATCTGCCCAAAAATGCTGTCTGCCAACTGGAATGCAAAGATGGTCTGTCTCTGTTCGAAGGTGGCTAAATAAATAGAGGGAGTCTGGTTTAGTGCTGTCCTTATACATAAAACAAAACTTTTAGCTTATTAACCTACCT
The DNA here is from genome assembly GCA_030068335.1 of Chrysichthys cranchii. Lineage (NCBI taxonomy): Eukaryota > Metazoa > Chordata > Actinopteri > Siluriformes > Claroteidae > Chrysichthys > Chrysichthys cranchii. The sequence goes on from JAQMCW010000007.1 coordinate 14,107,114, forward strand.
GCTGCTATTTAATTTAGCAGCATATTTTAAATGTAATATCTTAAATTCAAGGACTCCACAGGAAGGGAATCTCTTTTAGGGAAAAAAAAAAACTTGGATAATAAAGTGAGAAAACCTGACTCGAGTTTATCTTTTGCTCCAAGTGCACATAATTATCATGTTAACATGTCCACCATTGCTCTAAATTTAGAATTGATATACAGTATGTACAGTGGAACCTCGGTTTTCGTTGGTAATCCGTCCGAAAACAATCGGCGAAATCCGAAACCACCGAAACCCGAGGCAGTTATTTCCATATGGATCAATGTAAATCCAATTAATTCGTTCTAGACACTCCAAAATACATACCAAAATAAACGCGAAATAAACACATTACACTGAATATGTACTGTATATGCAGTAATCACTTACATGTAATTGTAGTATTAGCACTCGCAATCAATAAAAAAAAAAGCA
>JAQMCW010000007.1:14109919-14125631 GCA_030068335.1 Chrysichthys cranchii
TTTTGAGGATTTGGCGGAAATGTGACATTGCATTGTCATTAAACAGATTCAGCACTCGCACTGCTACAGCCTTATTCAGGTGGTGCTTTTCTACAAAGTTTTGCATTCTTTCCAACATTTTACACATCTCCCTGATCTCATTTAAAGTGAGGGATTCCTCATTATTTTTCTATGCTAGCGCGGATGTTGAGTATACGAGTGAGCCACAATCCCGCAGTGAGTGACAGAGAGAAGTTGTGATCATGTGAGGCTCAGCAGATGAAGCGTATGCACACTACTCGTATTGCAAGACATCGCTCGTTAACCAAGTCAAAATTTATTACAATTTTTTTGCTCGTCTTGTAAAACACTCGCAGACCAAGTTACTCGCAATCCAAGCTTCCACTGTACTTATTCAAGGCACACTGTAAGGGAAAAACACATATCCACTATTTTTACTTTAGAACTTTGGTCTCCTTTTCTGATAAATTTAATCTCAGCCAAGACGTGTTGTTTAACCTATCGACCAATCAGACAAAGGAACATTGTTAATCCATGCACTTTTCCCAGCATTGGATCAATATTACTGCTTCATTGTGGTTGTTTCAGTGATTTATCAAGACGGTGGAAAAAGAACTAGAACTTAAATGCCAAGTTCACTTGACTCATATTTAGGCCTGTTCTTGTTTTTAAATACAGAAGTGGAACAAGGCCATGTAATGGCTGGAATTTTACCAGTTTTGACTAAAACTAATGAAGCTTCTCGGAACTATCTCAAAATATCTCAAAGATTACGACAAGTCCATTCACCAAGACTTACTATTATTAGACAAGTCAGTGACTTCCATCATGGATAACCAGACACTTGCTGGCGCTCTTTTGATTCCATCTTCTACTTGTCACTAGGGTTTTTATAAGTACAAAATGTCCAATAAACTCTGGAGCTTTTCCCCTGATCCTCAAGTAATTACATTTCCAGTGGCTAGCGGCGCCGGTCACCACAACATAGCTTACTCGTTATAAAAGACCGTGTTGCTTTTTGTTTCTGCTGTATTATTAGTAACAAGCATACCTATCAATGTATTAACTGAATAAATGAAAACAAACCAGTACACATCTGCTACACATTTGCTGAAGTGTTCCAAAGTCCAGGAGATAACATGGCTGTCTTAACCTCAAGTGTGGGTTCGATTGACCTACTGTTATTTTAAAATTTGTACACATGAAAACCAAGATGCGACAATCAGACCTTCTGAACCGTGTCTGAGGCCGAAACCCTGTGGACAAAGGAATGATGCAATGAAAGCTGATGAAAACAGATTCTGGAATAAATGATGACCTAATGAATACAGTGAATATGTTCCAGCTTTTGGCTGGTACCTTTTAATGATGTCATATTTGTCTTTTTCAGAACTTTCACATAACAGAAGTTCATGGAAACAAATGTCTGTTCGTGTTGTGTTTTGCCATATTTTCTGAAATTCGTTTAAATTTTGCAAATAGTTTCGATGGAAACACAACGCGAGACAGAATGTCTGGATCAGATGGCTGATGGAGAATTATAATCTGGGTCATTCCATACTGCAGTCGGGCCAATCACTGAGCTTCAGTTACATTACTGAAACATTGGCAGGACATCTTTATGGCTCCGATTGAGAAGCAGAAATACACATGCTGCTAAATTGCTCTGAGCTGCACTCATCGCATGGCAAACCCGACCACAGATGATCTGACTAATGAGAGCCTGACAAAGTTTTAGGAGGGAGTTTCTTGAAAAAGCAATCTGGTTTACGGTTATTTACGTCAGCGTAAACTACAAGTGAACGCAGCTGAAACATAATCTTATTCATGCATACCATCTACATGTTTGTTAAATCAAAATTTCCTGTTGCTAAATTATTGATTTTGAACAATGATGTGACCCTTTATACATTTGTATTTACTATAACCTTGTGAAAACTGGAAACTGTCTTCAAACTAGAAATACTGTAGTTTGGGGAGGGACAGTGGAGCCTCATGGGTTTATGTACAGAGGCATTTATTCCATAGGAAACAAAGGATGGAATGTTCAGTGAACTCTTGGGGTTGATTTGGGGTACATGACAGCCATTATAATTCTGTTAAAGGAAGAATGATGGGAAAATTTGGCAAACAAACACAGTTTAAGACAAACATACTGGTAGGACTGACTAAATCAGGTCTGCATCTCCATCAAAACGTATAGAATTAGTGGATGTAATTAGTAGCATACAGAAGAAACATGTGGTTCTAATAAGCTTCCAATGTGTGTGTGTGTGTGTGTGTGTGTATGTGTGTGTGTGTGAGTGTGTGTGTGTGTGTGTGTGTGTGTGTGTGTGTGTGTGTGTTTTAATTATCTCATTGCCCACCTTGCGAAATTGTTGTTTGACTCAAATTCCAGAGCAGGCAATGAACAACCTGTGTTGTGGACTATGAAACAAAGAAACAACACAATGATGCCTACACTGGTTGACCTAGCTACATATGATATAGTTACATAGGACAAATGAATGAATGTGATGAATATTCATGTTGAGTTAAATGTGCGAAGGCCAGAATGGAAATGGCATTAATTTATCTTCTGAGATATTCAATGTCCCCCAGCTTTGTCCTGATCCGTGAAATGGCTCTAGCAGGCTGCTTTCAGGAAATATCTGTAGCATTTGTTCTTGGCATGAACCCAGTGCTACACTACAGGCCTTTGCCTAAGTGTACTAACTTCAATTAGATTTTTCACCTCGTTTCTGGATACTTTAGCTAAAAAGTGAAATCTAAGGATTAGACACAAGAGAAGTGGAGACAGTATTGACACTGTGGAAGGCGTGGAAATGTAGCTTTTGAGTTACAGTCAAGGTCGGTGTGCCATGAAAAGAAGGATCATTGTACAAAAGAGATCTGAATCACTGTTAAGCAGGGTGGAGGATCTGTGATGCTGTGCATCCGTTTTTCCTCCAAAAGCATGACATTATGGAAAATCCGGCTGCCTCTGCCAGGGAGTTTAAAGTGGGTCATGGTCGGACCATTCAGCAGGACAATAATCCAAATATGTTCAAATACACACAAAAGACAATTAACATGGCCATCACAGGCCCCTCACCCAAACCCCATGGAAAATAGGCTGGGTGATCTGAAGAGGTGAGTCTACAAAGCAGAGGATCTAGGGCTTTGGAGGAAGTGGAGAGAGTCTCAGATTGCAAATATTATAGGAACAGTGCTGTTGGAGGCTACACAGCACAGCGAATGCATACATGACAATAATTGAAATATTTGATTTTTATAGGTTTACTAATTAGATGTTTGTCGAGCTGACTGTATCTGATAAAACTGCCAAATTTGTAGCTACATGGTGCCTAGTGTAATGGTAACGTATTGTATAATATATACCGATAATTTAATGCACTGATGATAAAGGAAAGTGCCGACAAGTTCAGGATCCAAATCCAAATTAAACCTTAATAGAACATCAAAATAAAACTGACCTTTTCCTCGCGGCGTCAGCCAGCTGACATTTCGGGAATCATGTGTTATAGTCTGATTTTTAACCAACATTCCATTTGAAAGCAATTCTGTCATCGACTGTATTGTTTTCAGAGTTTAATGTTTTCTATTACGGCTTCAATATTTTAGAGTATTTCATGAGATCCAGAGAAAGCATCATACTTTTATGAGTTTCAGATAAAGTCTCATCATTACCTCATGTTTTATAGCTCTCATTATCTTCGCTGCGGTGCACTCACAATTTCCGTTGGCTTGAATGATACTTGCTTGCCATTCTAGGGGTAGTGAGGTTCAGAGCGGTCATCACTTGTTTTGTGTTAGTGTGATGAATATGCATTACGGTGACATCAGACTAAATTGCAGTTGTGCTTGGATTCTGGCCTCTTTTTGTGAATAGTACATAGTTTCTTTGCAGATTTTCTGGGTGTGTTGTTATTGACTGAGAGCAGTAGGGTTATTATAGTAGTTAATATAGTAGGCCTTATCAGGTTGTCACTGTAAACCTGGATTCACAATTCATGTGCCATATTTAAATGGCTAATACCACTGTATTTTAGACTTGTCTACTATTTTTAGGTTGAGTTTTGTGAACACTGTCCTGTGTGTCTCATTGTGGGCAGGGGGTAGCTCGGGGGGTTAAGACGTTGGACTACTTAGAAGGTCGGGAGTTCAAATCCAAGCATCGTTGAGCTGCCGCTGCTGGGCCCTTGAGCAAGGCCCTTAACCTCAAATGCCCAGTTGTATAAATGAGATAAAATGTAAGTCTCCCTGGATAAGGGCTTCTGTAATGTAATGTCTGAGATGATGCAGAGCATATAGTGATGTGCCCCACTGAAATGACATGATTGAATATTGTACAAACAGTTCATTTTGAATAGACAAAATGCTGAGGATTGGGAAGGATCTTTTACTGAGACTAACGGAAAGATAGGAAACACCTTCAAGGTTACTGACAGGTCCAGAGGCCACGCCTCCTTCCCTGTGACGGACAGGAACAGAAGCCATTGATATTGTAATTTTGAGTATTAGGAGTATGGAGTGTGTGTGTGTGTGTGTGTGTGTGTGTGTGTGTGTGTGTGTGTGAGTTCATCTGTACTTTGTGTACTTTGATTATTCTTATTCTTAGCTTATTCTTTGTGGGGAGGCTAAATGACATTCTGTTCTGCGTGAATGTGTGAATAGGGAAATGGTGAGCAAATGTTATCTACGAGCAAATAAACAGCTGATTATATCATCTGCGATCGTGGCTTGGCTTCATAAACAGTCTGTCAAACCAATCTGTTCCTTGAGACGTGTCTCTGTGAGTGTGTCCATATGTGTGGTTCTCAAATTCAGCACTGTTTTCCTCCATTGTGTTTGTGTTTACTTGCTTATGCAGTACATTTGCTATCATAATGAATTGTCTCCAAACAGTCAAGTCTCATGTGTGTGTTTGTGTATGTGTGTCTGTGTGTGTGTGAAAGAGAGAGTGACAGAGAGAGAGATAGAGAGACCTGCTTTGACATTGACCTGTAGGTGTGTATGTATACTCTCTTTCAGATGGGAGGTGAGCATGTGGAATGCATGCTCAATGTCGTGCGGCGTCGGGTTGCAGACACGCAGTGTGTGGTGTGTGCGGTATATAGGAACCAATCACAGCGAGCCAGCATCAAACTCTGAGTGCAGAGGGCCCCGTCCTACAGAGGTTCAGGCCTGCAATCAGGTGCAATGTGTCCCCACCTGGGAGACTGATGAGTGGCAGGAGGTGACTACACACACAGACAAACACACACTCACACGAGCATCACTCCATATTTAAACTTAACACTGTATACTTTTGTGAATTTCAGTGCTCCAGTTCATGTGGGAGAGGAACGCAGTGGCGTAAGGTTTACTGCAGGCAACGTCTGGCCACAGGAAGTTATCGTCACTTACAAGACGAGGAGTGTGAGGGAGTTAAACCCGACACACACCGGCCATGTGTCAATACACAGTGCCTAAAGCCTCACCTAGTGGGTGGGGAGTGGTCCAAGGTGGGTGTGTCTCTGTTGCTTTGATTAGTATTAGTATTAGTATTTTGATTAGTATTATCTTGAGTGTGTTTATGATTAGTGCTTTTTATTAGTGCAGGGAATTATTTTCACTGTGTATGTTTTCAGTGCTCTGTGACATGTGGGAAGGGGATCCAGCACAGAGAGCCTGTGTGCAGACGGCAGACTGCGTCTGGTCAGCTGGTCACTCTGGACAGATCTGTGTGCATTGGCCTTCAACCTCCACCTCTAATCAGGAGCTGCCGAATGAGTCCCTGCAACAGTGAGGCTCCATTCTTTCTCTTCCTGTTTTTCTTTTCTGTCAATAGTTTTGGAAAATTTGCATCATAAAATGGCACTTTTTTCAACCCCCAGCATGATGGCTTATGGAACAATCTTGGTCTGAGTTGCTTTGCTAATTACTGAAGGTCTGGTGCATGCCCAAAGATATCCCAAAACAGTTAAAAGTTTACTGAACTGATAAAAGTATCAAGAACCCAGCAATATAATACCTGCTGAGATGGAAACCCTAAAAACAACGGTCGTGGAATATTTGCCTGTTGCTATGTGAGAGGACTAGACTTTTAGCGACTGTAAATTAAAAGGATCGAGGTTCCAGTTTGCATGTCAATCAATTCTGAGTAAGCAATATGTATACAAAGCGTACACGTCAGTAAATAGCCATGGTTTCTCTAAGAAATCACTCATCAGAAATAAGAGACTTGATGATATTTGCCTTCAGTTCATCTACTAGTTTCTGATATCAGGATGCTTTACTCGCATATTTTCAAAAACACCAAATTGGGCTACATGTAAGTTACAGTGCGTAAAAAGAACCAAGAGGCAATCAGTCAATACTATCATTTGACACCAATATTCTACCAACCAATCAAAAACTCGGATGTAGCTTTAATACCCAAAATTCATGTTTTAAATCTTCTACTACTATTAATTCGTAACCTACTTAGCAATGAATGACTATTAAATGTAAACATGGTTTTGTTCTAAATTACATTTTATAGCCATCTACACAATATGATCAAAAATATGTACACAAAGCGGTGATGGTGTTATGGTCAGGTGTACACATACTTTTGGCCACAAAGTGTATCACTATCAATTGAGGAGGACACTGGTGCAAGTTTGGTGGCTTAGTGGTTAGCACTGTCGTCTCTGAGCGAAGAGGTCCTGGGTTTGATCCCAGGGGTCGACCTCGGTGCCTTTCTGTGTGGGGTTTTGCATGTTCTCCCTGTGGGTTTCCTCCGGGTACTCCGGTTTCCTCCCACATTCCAAAGACATGCACAGAGAGGATTAGGCTAATTGGCCACTCTAAATTGCCCGTAGGTGTGAAAGTGAGTGTGAATGGTTGTGTGTGTGTTGGGGGGGGCGTGGTGGATTGGCGACCTGCCCAGGGTGTAACCCCGCCTCTCCCTCGAGGTCAGCCGGATTCCGCGACCTTGAACAGGATTAAGCGGCAGAAGATGCATAAACTGTTGCAAATTGCTTTGGCCAAGAAAAAAGAGAAAAAAATAGCACCATCTAAGAATGCATTTGAAATCCATGCTTTCAAACTAAATTGCAAATCCCACAGACAAACATATCCCCTCAAGAGGCTAGTAAACGCATAGAGAACAGGGGGACACTGTCACACCACATGCTGTGTACACGTACTGTTAAACAGTATGATTTTAAATGTTACTGTTTTCAACACCATTATCATGCTAATTAAAAATTAAGCTATGCAAAAATATGAATCATTTGTTCTGCAAGTACAGTGAGCTTTATGATCGTCACTAATCAATGAAAACTGTTAAATTATCAATAAAGGATTTTTATAAACTCTCCAATATATATTTGTTTAACCCTGGTCTGGTGCAATGGGGTCTATGTGACCCCCAGCCCTCTTTGGACAATGTTTTTTTGGAAACTATCACGATTAGTCACCTTGGCTGCCACGTATTTTCTCGTAAGGCCTTCCTAAGTATGTGACACATGTTCAAGAATGTCAAAGTCTTATTTCAAGGTTCTGGGTGCACAGTGGATGAATCTCTCCTTGGATTCAGAGAAAGTTGTAGTTTCACTACAAGAACAATAAACTGTTTCACTCTCTTGTCTTGATTGGTCTTGTCCATTGTTCCAAAGAAGAACAAGAGGGACGTGTTTTTGTCCACTATGCATTCCCAAAAAAAGACTGATGCAGACACTGGGAAAGAAGAAATAAATGTGTTTTACAACCACGAAAAAGGTGGTGTGGACAGCCATGATCAAATGGACCCCATCGTATCAAGAATGTGACTTTTTTCATGGTACCAGAGCAGGGTTAACTTGCTGAGTCTTGGTAGAGGTCAGAATGCTTGTTGGCCAAATGCTTAGGCATGTTGCTCGTGTTGGCTGTGGATTTATAACACATTTTTACATAGATGTAATGTTGTGTCTGTTGGCTGCCAGCCTTCATCAGCAATGAAAATATGGCCCAACTTCACTAATACAAGTTGCAAGCATGAGATAACTTATTTCCTTTAGTCATGGATTTACTGCTGGAGCCACTTTGTCCATCTGAGTCAAATTAGCATGCACAATTTGATTTGCATATTAACAGAATTTAATGTCTGCATAGTGTTGGGCTATGTAAACGCAGCATTGAATGTATCAGATGTTATAGAATCCAGTTGTTTGTTACATTGCAGTACTGAAAATATATCAACCCTTCAATGCCTTCAATGCATCATGCAGCTCTGCTCCATCTACTACGTATTATACGGTAGATCAACTGGTCTTGGTAGCATCTCCAGAATATGCATACAATCTTTTTATTGTAAACAGTGATGCTATAGGTTGATCTTTATTTATTTATTTGTTTATTTTTAACCCTGACTATAGTCCCGTAAAATATCTTCCTTTCTTTGCAAGCTTGTATTGTGTGTTGATCATAATGCATCCTTCATGGTCTGTCCACCAATACAGCTCATCTACTGTATGCCACATGGTATTCTCTAATGCGTTGACTTAAAAATAAAATACTCCCCATTTATTTGTGGGTTTAAAAGAATGTTTTTATGACTGTGACTTACATAATAAGACTTACAAAATAATGATTCATCACCTAGTTGGTGGTTTTACCTTCTGAAATGCCCTAACCCTTTGTGTCTGTTTTGTTAGCAGAGCACAAGTACTCAAAGAAACGTTGTCCTCAGGTTCTGGGCCTCAAACGCATCTACATCCAGACAAAACAAGAGAAAAGACTTACTTTTACAATTGGTGGACGTGCTTATCTTTTCCCAAAGACGTCAGTTGTTATTAAGTGTCCAGTACGTTACTTTCCCAAAGCCCAGATTCGCTGGGACAAAGATGGTGTGGACCTTCAAAGCTCCAGACATCTGACCATCACAAAATCTGGTGCCTTAAGGATCTACAGCCTGGAGGTTGGTGACATTGGGCAGTATCGCTGCTGGGCTAATCAGGATTCAGACATCTTCATCCTAAAGCTGATAGGCCATGATAACAGGCTGCTTGAACATCCTGAGGGTAAGAAATTGGTAAAGCAAAAAATCAACAGCAGCTCTAGAACTTCCCCAAACAAAGAGGGAGGTACTGTTACTTCCAAGTGTCAAGACCAGGATCAGGAGGAGTTTTCTCTGGCTAAGAAGGTCCAGAAACATGGTCAAAGCTACCTGCAAAAGAATGAGCTTTATCTGGATGAGGATCACACTAAGGTGCCTGGGGATCCTATGGATTTAGGTAACTATCTTCTGGCATCTACTTCAACCAGTGACTCTGTGATTTCAGCAGCTTCAGGAGCCTTTACTCTGGAGCCAGCTGTATTTGAGGAACTGCTCAGAAACATCAGCCAGCTTGCAGAAAGTGGAGATGTGACAGACGACCTTGCCTCCCAACTTATTAGCAAGCTGATGGAGGAGATAGCAGCATCCCAGGCCATCACGGATAAGGAGACAATCCAAGCCGAAAGCAAACATTTAGACAGAAGCCCTAACTCCTCTGAACGCTCTGGAGGGATGAGTTTGAAGAGCAGAGCGGTTATCATTCGTCATAGCCCACATGGGTCCGCCATGAGCTTTCAAAGAGACCTCAGTATCAATGTGGGAAGAACTGCCTACGTAACCAATGCCACTCGAAGTCTGACACTTCTCTGTTCAGCTCAGGGTATCCCAACACCTACTGTGTCCTGGACCAAAGATGGACTACTGCTGGAAGACAGGTAAGCAAGTATCTTCAAGTATCAATTATGTGAATGTGATGGAGTGGGTTTGTCGTCTAGGATGAGATTCTTGTTGATCTTGTACTATATACACAAAATGCATTATGGGAAACTTGTATTGTTCATAGCTTGAGTCACACGTGCAAACAAGTTGGCGCATTCACACATGTTTAAAATAGACAACAGTGGTCTAGTTATACAAAGACTAGCATTATTTAGACTCAGGTTTGTTAGTAATACTCTATTCGTCTTCGTCTTCTACCACTTAATCCTGCTCAGGGACGCAGGGGGAAGCTGGCACCAATCCCAGTTGACAACGGGTGAGAGGCAGGACACACCCTGGGCGGGTCGCACAGAGACAACCATTCACACTTACATTCACACCTACGGGCAATTTAGAGCAGCCAGTTAGCCTAATCCCCTCTGTACATGTCTTTGGACTGTGGGAGGAAACCCACACGAACACGGGGAGAACATGAAACTCCACACAGAAAGGCACTTGTGCTGAACCCAGGGCTCGAACCCAGGACCTTCTCTCTGTGAGGCGACAGTGCTAACCACTCAGCCACCGTGCCGTCTAGTATCATGTATATTAGATTTATTTGTAGCCCATGGGCAGTGGTGGCTCAATAGTTATGGCTCCAGTTTACTGATCAGAAGGGTCAGGGTTTCAAACACTAGCACCACCATGCTCTCACTGTTGGGCCCTTGAGCAAGAGCCTTAACTCTTTGTGCTGTATAATGGCTGATTCTCCACTCTGGCTCCAACTTCTTAATAAGCTGGATTTCTTAAAATGCTAAGAAAAGAATCGTACTGTGCTGTACCGTATACGTAACAAATAAAGGCTTCTTCTTCTCAGCCTGTTTATGTGGTAAAAAAAAAAGTGCAGTTGTTTTCACAGTGTCTGATTTAGATGGAGTAAATCATTTTTAAATTAACAGCCAACCCAGACATTCACCTCCCAACACCTCTTTTTCTTTTGAATGTGGTCTTTTCTAGGTCAAATATGCCGCCTCTCTTTCTCCTGCTATCCCTAGGGTCATATTGTGGTCTAGTAATGTTGACTATTAAATGCACTTAGTGAAAACATTGACTTAGTAATTCAGCTTTGTGCACCTCGAGACCTTTAGCTCAACCTCTACCCAGACTGTCGCTAAACATTGTCTGCCCATCTTCCAAGTCTGAGACATGACTGTGCAAACAGCAGCCTGATTTCTCCTTTCTACATCACAGAGACAGCTCGAGAGTCTAGAAGAAAGCTATGTAACCACAATAAATATGCCATTTTTTTTTATTATTTATGGAATTTTCGTCATAAGCCACGGGGTTACATCATACTTTAACGGCTGATTAGCTTGGAACTAATCCTGTAGGCTATTTCCCATGGACGGCCAAAAGTGTAAAATGCCATGATTTGTTGCTGCTCTTTTTTGTGGACATTTCTCCCAACATCCTGTTGCAAGTACTGTCAGAGCTTGACAGACGTGACCTCAGCTCTAAGTCAAATAGATTAAACTCGGTACTGTCCACAGCAGCCTCGGGTGCACTGAGGTTAACTGGAGAAAGCAATATTGCATTTTCATGACTGCAGTGTTGTCCCTGCCCTACTCCGGTTACTTTGACCACCGCCGTAAATTGGCTATCAAAACTCTCTTCTTTCTTTTCCCGCCTCAGGTCCTGTTTTTACTGTACATCTACATTGCATCATGCTCGGACAGCCTGGTTAAACAGCCTGGTTTGACTTCTTGGCCAGAATAAACTGAACTCCTCATAGACTGCCATACTTTCTCATGCCAGCTCAGTGACACTTAGTACATTCCATCTTTTTAGAGCAATATTTAAACTAGATACCGTCTTTCTTAGAGGAAAAGGATATTGTTGAGGTACCTTTCTATTTCCCAGTCACACTACATTACCAGAGTGGTGTTTGACTGCCTTATCTTCCTTGAAGCATAACATTCAACTTGACTTGAGCAAAAAAACTTTCATTTTTGGGGTCATTTTTGTCCCTTATCCTAATCTCATATCTGACCATTACAGCACAAAGCAAAACAGTTTGATCTTCTGGTATGACAGATACTTTATTTTGTATAACAGAGCATATAAGACGTGACCACATGCCCACCCGCGTAGACTCTTGAGTTTTTCTTTAGTATATTATGCTGTCTTTACGGATCAGAATGATGATGAATAATGATCTCTCTTACAATCACAGAGCGCCGAACTCTGCCTATTGCAAAATTTCTTTTCATCTTATCTGTGTTGTCAGTTAGGATTTGCACATGGAACTAATCACCGCATTTTTGCCTTCCTGCCAGTTAAGCCACCTGCCAGTCAAAGATCTCAAATATTTGGAGCAACGGTGTGTTTGGGCCACCTGCACATGATGAATTGTGTTCATACTTAGTGTATTGAACCTGAGAGTCTGGCTGTGTTCTGCTCTAGCATGGACACCGGGGACTTTTCTTCAGTTTTGTTAACCTTGGGATAAACCAATATGAAATGCAGGGATCAAATATCATTACCATTTGCCTAATTACAATTTACCCTGCTCCTCTATAGCAGGGACGTCTTAAAACTTTTGCACCCGATTCAATAAACCCATTCAATTCAAGAGATTAGCCAAATAAGTAAATAAACAAACAAACAAACAAACAATAATATATAATAAACAAATAAATAAATAAATAATCACAGATCCTTTGCCTATGCTGCTTATGACCCCATGGCTACACGAAATGATTGAGTTTTCAAGCTTATACGTGAACTCCTTGCAATAGTTTATGTCTGAATGTTATTCTAAATCCTAACCGCTGTGCAGGATGCGCATAGGAAACAAGAACAGACCAGAGCTTTGTTAAAGAAGCGTCACTTAGAGCTTCTTCTACTTCTTGAATGTCACTGCCATGTTGCTCATACAGGCAAAAAATTAATAAAAGTGGTTCCAACCTTATAAACGAAACTTTGGCCTTGCAGTACACATTGCGCTTTCAAGCTTTCAGGATTTTCACCAGTCAGTGAGTAGATCCAAGCTAGTATGTTTGGAAGGACTGGTTTAGTTCTTCAGTTATTTAGGCTCTGATGTGGTCCTTCGTTTTCAGCCCCTGCATGGGAGTAGCTCTGGATAACTGAGATATGGCTGTGTAAAATAAATACAGACTGTCTCAGCGCTGTCTCCACTGCTGAGCCGGCACACTGCAGCTCTTAGTTTTGGCCCAATATAAAGGCTCTGATGATTGACATCCACAGACGCAGACCTCCACAGCATTAGGCAGCTTTTTTCTCAGCCCAGCAGGAGAGGCCTGGGACAGTCTCGCCCAGTGTGTTTTATGTTTTTCTTTACATTTAATAAGGATTTGAGTAGATGTATCTGCAACTTGAGAGTAGCTGATAATGGTGTAAGATGGAGTTTGTGCTTATCATTTCTGATGGAAACACTTTGAGCCATAACAGTGGAACAAATTGAGTTTAGCGTCTGAAATGCTTTGCTTATAATGAACACCCAATCATGTACTGCTTAGTTGCATAGTGATTTCCCCTACCAGCTGCTCATTCCAACTTGTCCCTGAATAGATATTGAGCCTCACATAATTAACGGGGTGGCACAGCGGTGTGGTGGTTAGGTCTGTCGCCTCACGGTAAGAAGGGCCTGGGTTCGAGCCCCAGGGTTGACTTGAGTGCCTTTCTGTGTGGAGTTTGCACGTTCTCCCCGTGTCTGTGTGGGTTGCCTCCAGGTACTCTGGTTTCCTCCCACAGTCCAAAGACATGCACAGAGGGGATTAAGCAAATTGCCTACTCTAAATTGCTTGTAGGTGTGAATGGTTGCTGTCCCTGTGTATTTTTTCCCTATGGTGGATTGGCGACCTACCCAGGTTATACCCCGCCTCTCGCCCAAAATTAGCTAGGATTGGCTCCAGCTTTCCCCCGCAACCATGAACAGGAAGTGGCAGAAAATGAGTAAAGTTTCTTGTAAATCCTTTAGTGATCAGTAACTCATTTTTCTCATACTTCCATATATTTAGAAATAAAATTGCTGTAACTTGTTGTCAGTTGTAGGACTTGAAGCTTTTCAGTTGAGGATCCCATTAACCAGTCTCCTTATACCTCAAAAGCTCTTCTATAATACAATTTTGTGTGTGTGCATATGTGTGCATACGTGCTTGCTAAGTTTTATCCATTATGTTAAATGCAGTAAATTGAATGTTAATAGGTTAAAATGGTAGTTCAGGGAAAAATCTAATTTATTTAATATCCCCTTTACCTGAAATATAGATAATCACGTACATGTTGGGTGTCCACATTTGCTTCTTTAGATTGCTTCTTTGGAGCTACATGACATAATGATAACAAGTAAGAAAAAACGTATACTTCTACACAGTGAAATATAGTAAAATACCACCTTATGGATCAGGGGTCTAAATAAAGTAAGAATTTTACATCTCGAGTCTGAGGGATCCAGACAGTTTCCGCTCATGTCTAACGTTATTATTTTGTTCCTAATGAAGCTTTATCACAGGAATCCAATCGTTTCTTTATCTCTTTCCATACTTTCTACATTTTCTTAGCTGCAAATCACATTTTCAGCGGCTGGTCTCCCCACGCTCCCATCTGCAGGGACTTGGCAAATCTCCTGAAATAGAAACCTTCAAGAATTTGTGTGGCATTTTGCACTTGCTTTTCATCTTTGAGCCAAAAGGAGCTTACAGATACAGACCCGCAGGATCAGCGTGGATCCCACATAACCATGCAGACAAAGTGTGGACAGCTCATATAAACAAAATGGCAGACACAGATGGCCTATTTTGAGCTGTAACATTTTTAGATCAGTCTGAGGGGAACTTTCTTACCCCCGAAGACAGAAATAGCAAGTCAGTGGGACTTTTCAGATTGACGGAAAATAAATCGTTTGTGCCCAATATCGATACCAAACTGACCATATGAACATGCCAAATACCCCTTGAAAATTTCCAGTGATTGGGTTTACTCATGCTCATTGCAATAATTCTTACAATTTCATAACAATATACAGTCACTCCAAGAAGTATTCACCCCCTGCTGATTATTTCTCATGCTGTGTTGTAACATAAACTTTAAGGATATTAGAATGGAAATTATTCCCTTCCATTTAAAATGACTCAACAAAAAAATCTTGAACTCTCCCAAATTAGACAGAGAATGCTGGTGGACAGCAACAGATTTGCCTCTGGCCATTCCTAGACACAAATATTCCACCGCCAATCCATTCCTTTGTATTGTGCATTGGGTCATTGTCCTGTTGGGACATACATTTTTACACATAGATGTCTTTGGGACTGGAACAGGTTCTCCTCCAGAAATTGCTTATAGTATTTAGCTCCACCCATTTTGCCATTGTTGGCACATAGTATTCCAGTTCCTCCTGCTTAAACGCAACCCCAGAAAATGATGCTACCACCACCATTCTTGATGGTAGGAATGGTGTTACCTTGGGTTAGGGCTGTGTTGTGTTTGGTCCATGGCAAACAGAACACTTTGCTGTTAGACCGAATGTCCCAATCCAAGGTTTTCCGAGATTTAGTTTTGTCACATGAATTTTCCCAAATGCCAGGTGTGTCTGTACAGGTTATCCAATTTGAACCAGTGAACTCTGAAACTTCTTCAGTGTCATTTTTGTCCTTTTTGCCCATGTGCTCAATTTGGCAGGACGGTCTCATCTTGGTAGTGTCTGGGCTGTGCCATATTTTTTCCATTTAATATAATGGAAATAAGTTATAATGGCTTTCACAGTGCTCTCAGGAAGTTTCAAAGCCCTGCTGATCTTTTTATAACGTTCTCCAGCTTTTTCCTCCTACAAACCTCATCTCGAAGCTTCACTAGCAATTCCTTGGTCCTCATGACAGCAAGACAAATCTGATCTGCAGTTTTAGCTGCAAGCTGTTTGAATGTGTGTGTGTGTGTGTGTGTGTGTGTGTGTGTGTGTGTGTGTGTGTGTGTGTGTGTGTGTGTGTGTGT
>JAQMCW010000007.1:14215856-14227778 GCA_030068335.1 Chrysichthys cranchii
AAAATCTATAGATAAGCCTCATTGGTGTATAAACCGCAGGGTTCAAAGCGTGGGAAAAAAGTAGCGGCTTATAGTCCAGAAATTACGGTATTCCAGGATCTCTGTTTAAAAGGGGCTGGTGTGTGTATCTGAGTGCAATCATGTTTTAATCTATATGTATTCTCACTTCCCTTTTCCTCACTCTGCCTTTACGATGGTGTGTGTGTTTTCAGATACTGATGGGCTTTGCGTGCAGACAGAAGCCCTGACAGTGAAGTCCACATTAGAAGAGGAGGAGAAAGAATACTTTGTAGCCTTTGCACGTGTCTACAGTGGAGTAGTGCGCAGGGGTCAGAAAGTGTTTGTGCTCGGACCCAAGTACAACCCTGCCATCACTCTGCAGACGGTGAGCACTCCACCTTTAATTATTCATGCTCATGTGTCATGTGAACAGAAGGTAATGGTGAACACTTAGTCCAGTCTCCTGGTCATAATGTTAATCATCTCTTTCATTCATGATTAGCAACATTAACATTTTAGAGGGATGCATTAATGCAGAGATTCTATCATTATGTCCAGCTCGGTGTAGCCACAATGTCCAGCCACAATGTCTCATGCAAACTTTCAGTCTCTCAGTGCTTTACAGAAGCTATTAGACCGACCCTGTATTGCCTTCATGGAGTCCCTGGGGAGTTAGCCAGTGCTAACCATTAAGGCCTTTTTAACATTATTCATGTGGCAGGACTGACAGAAGAAAGAAGGTGGAAATTGGACCCTCACTAGGGAGAAAATTACTCTGTGTGTTTGGTCACTATTGATGTGCCTTTCAATCTGATGGCATAACACAATGATCAAACACATAATGACATTCACAAGTATTGTAATCATGAGGGACCCTTACCTTGGTTAGACTTGGATTCCAGCAATTCAAGATGACCAAAGTCGGGTACAACAGACAGTCATTGGGCTAGATGGGAAGATAAATCCACCAAATGAAAGCTAATGTGGATTCATGTTCACATCTGCATGCTGACTTTCATTCATTAATATTTATAATAGCCAGTGTTGAACCGTCAGCACATTTCCTTCTTTTCAGTCACTAGAGGATTGTGTTTTGTGCTGATCTCTGATCATCCTGTTGCACTGAACCATCAATGCATAAAATGGCTCCCTGAATCATCCTGCATTTGTATTCTGTATTTCGTATTCTTACTGAATCCAGTGTAAACGCCCAGGGGCAGCCCAGATCTGAGGCATCCTAGAGAAGCAGCATGTAGTGGATTTCTAAATAGGAAAGTTTACTTGAGGCTAAAATAAAACTGCTGCTGATCATGATGTTCCCTTTCTGGTTCTCCTTGCCAAAAAATGGTACAGCATGTTTTAGTTTTCTCACAGGTTAGAAACTGGTGACATTTTCCTGGCTGTGATGGAAAGCATTCTTGAGGTTCATAAACCCACATTGGTAGATTCGTCAGGCTGACGAAATTCAGGATTTACGCTTGAACTCCAATCTAAACAAAAAAAACAGCCTTTTAATGGTTTTTGCAATCAATTTTAGTTTGTGTTTTTCATTTACATTTTCATATTATTTGAAAATGATGAATTTAAACATTGCTGTAGCCATCTGTGATTGGGAGTGCTTGGGGCAATTAGGGATGAGTCCGTCAGAATGTAAGGCATTTGTCCAAACTATGATGTTTTTTTGTTCCATCTCAGATTGTAGTCTGTCTCAGTTGTTGATCTTTAAAAGGTAAGCAGCAAATACCAGTAGTTGAATTTAAGTTTGATTAAATATTAGTTATTGCCATAAGGTGTAAAATCTAAAGCAAGATTGCTCTCTCTTCTTCTCTCTCTCTCTGTCCATAGAAAAATAGTAGCTTAGCTGGTACAAACTAATTCTTAGACTAGCTCTGAGTGTCCCTTAGTATAAAGAGACCGTTAATTTGCCTAGTTAAACATGCTGTTTGTTAATGTACCGCCTCAAAGGATGTTGTCATGGTAAATAAAGTTTAAATATGGAATGACATGGCCCACACTGGCTGTACCGACTCAAAAGTGTTTCTAACCGTACTTTACACTGCCGAACAAGGACATTGACACGCACTGATAAAGGTACATATGCCGTACAAGTTATTTTTCCTGTGTGTGGGAGGCAGATTGAATTGAGTAATGCCTTGAAAAAACTGAATAATCCGTTTGCCTGAAATGCCCTGCGTAGAGTGCCATGACTTCAGTAAGAGCAATACCAGGATTAGTCCTGACACAAAAGCATTTTATATGGCTTTCTTTTCCTTTTCTATGGAAAAAGGTGAACATTTTTACACAGAAGATTGAGTGAAAGCAGTGTATACACAATTGCATTGAATTTTCTGCAACACAAGGAAAGACATAAAAAACGATCAATATTCCCAGCCTGTTTTAAAGAACAAGCTTACATTTCTGCATGAGCTTCACTCTGAGCAGTTACGTTTTAGCAACCTAACCTCAAAGTAGCCTCAAGTCTTGGGAAAGGGAAGTGTTTCACTTTGCTGCAGTGGGAATACAGTGGACCCTCAGCTCACGAACACATTGGATGGCGAACAAATCGATGTACGAACTAAAATTCCCGAACAGATTTTGTACCGACCAACGAACAGAGCCTCGACTGAGGTACATATGAAGCCAACCCACGCTTTGTGCTACAAACATTCATTTCCAGTCAATAGCTCGTGGTGTGAACATGTTCAACACGTATTTTCGTTGTTTCTCTGCATTTTTGCATTAAAAGCCTTCATTATGGGTCCCAAGAAAGTGAAAAGTGGAAATGGTAGTGAGAGTAAGAAGCATAAGCGTATAACAGTTGTAACAGAAATAATCGCAAAACATGAGAAAAAAACATGAGGAAAAAAAGACAAAAATACTGAAAACAGTTTGACTGCATGAACAATTCAGTCAAGTTCATTATCATCCCTTACTCAGTATGCTCTCTACCAGGTACAGCATATGTGGGGGTTTTTTTTTTGTCAGACTCTTTTTATTTATTTATTTATTTATTTATTTCCCTTTGAAACTTTTACTTTTTCATTCCAGTTTTTGTTGACTATAATCAACCTGCTTGTATCTGCAGTCAGCCCGTTGGTCTTTGACCCTCATTCGTGTTCATCTGCCATTCTCCATCTCTGTCTTTCTCTCAGATGACAGATGAGTGTTCAATCCCTGACTCCATGTTCGCCGTACCCCACATGGCCTGCTGCACTCTGGATCGGTTGTATTTGCTGATGGGACGAGAGCTGGAGGAACTCGACGAGGTTCCAGCAGGCAACGTTCTGGGTAATATAGCGATTCCATAATGTCCCAAGGTCTAGCCTCAAAGTCTCTAATGTCCTGTGTGCGATCTTTCGGTCTCTCAGGCACTTTACGCAAGCCATTAGAACAAAACCCTTGTGTGCGCTTTAGGGCTGCATGGAAAATCTATGGGGAGTTAGGTAGTATAACCATTAAGGCCTTTTTAGCAATATTCTTGTGGCAGCACTGACACAAGCAGAAAAAAAACCCATGAAAATTGCACTGGGGGAAAAGTGTTCTCCCTGACGCTCATTACCAACTGATCCCAAATCAGCTGGCTCTGCTATATTTCTTTGATTATAAATGTGTGCAGGCTGATCTGCGCTCAGCACTTTTGCTTTATTATGTCATGCAGTTTATCGTAACACATATGCTACTTTTTGTTGCTGTTCATGTGACCAAGTCCTTTTATACAGATGCTTTTTTTTTTATAGCACACTCATCCTTTCAGGTGTTTTAACCATCCTGTTATGTTTGTTTCTCAGGAACAGCAATGATGTTCCTGGGTCAGTTTGACCTGGGGCATGTTTAAGTATCCAAAAGTGCAAGAAACCAAAAAATTGGTGTTGCAAATATGTGAAATAAACCATTTTCATTTGATATAATGATTACGCTTATTCAGCCAAGCAGAAGAAGTTTCATACCAAAAAAAAAAACTTTTAACTTTTTTTTTTTTTTTTTTAAGATTTTTTTTTTACTTTAAGACTGAGCAGTTTGACCCACAACATAACAGGAGGGTTAATGTATGTTTCGCCCTACTCCAGGTCAATTAGCCAAGGGTATCCTATGGTTGTTTCTGTAGGTTTTGCATGAAAGCTATGAGGCTAATGCAGTTATGAATAAGGAATGCATTGTGAGTACAAGAACGTGGTTTTTGGAGTAACCAACTTAGTATTGGTCAGGGGCATTAGTTAATTTTATTTATTTTGTACTGTTTGTTGAAACACATACATGTGCAAGTCTACCCACACAAAGTAAGCTTGTTCATTTTAAAAGTGAGTTAGCTAGCTACATTAGCTACCTTGGACCGATTAGGCTTTTGTTTCATTTTAGGAAAGCACTTCAACACAGCTGTGAGTAGAGTAGGGTTTTGTCTTTATTATTATATATTATTGTGTCAAAAGCTGTTGTTGACCATGATTATCAGTAACAGTATACTGAGGGATATATTAAGGCTTGTTGTTTTCACTCACGTAGGCTTGTCTAGGCTTATCTTTCTCACCTAGCTAGTGTTGCTGCAGTCTTGTTTCTGTGCTGCTAGAGATGAACTCCTCATACAGACGAGTTTAAGATTTGGGTTTAAAGGCTACGTTCCATTACCATGCTGAAGGGACTTGAATCAGATCTTTAGGTTTAATGTGACCAGGTCTAATGTTTTCAGGGCTGGGTGGACACAAATCCCTATCTCTTCAAATCATATTTGCCATGTCCATATGGGGTCCTAAATCCCATACGTCCTCAGTGTGTGGCCAAGCGACATGAATGCGAATGGAAATTCATCTGGCTTTTGCCTATACTGTACTCATGCTCTGAGCACTGTCATTGATTTGTGCTACCTATCACGATATGGTACTTCACGGTTGCGTGTTAGGTTTAAGGTTAAGAGTTTAGGGTAAACTTTAAGCTTTAAATCTTAGTGTTAGGTTTAGGTCAAGAGCTCTGTCTAAAATTGGGTTTATTAAATGCTATAGATTCTCTCTACAGTAATATTTTTTGACAAGATAGCACAGATTGTCAGAATACCAGCAGCACGGCAAAACAGCAGTAGAGGAGAGCTACGGCTGATAAACTGTTTGCCATCCTCCAAAGCAAAATATGATGCATACATTAGCCAGTAGCGTGTCCATTTTGTAGGTTTTAATGGCATGAGTCAGCTCACAAATATGTTTTTTGTTGGTGGTGAGGCAGATGACTCGTCCAAAAACGTATTAATGTGTGCATGTGGGACATTCTGCTAGACAGACTGGTTCACATTGCAGTAAGATGCAGGTCACTTGGAATTATGAATGTGAATCGTCAAAATGGACAAATCCGATCTGAGCAAAAACTCAGAATTGAACAACGAGACTTCTTGTGACGTGAACGTAGCCAGAAGTCTTTGATCAGTTTACTTGTATTGTAGGAAGACGCTGCAGTACTTCCTCTTGATATTTCCGCAGAGCATATATTGCAGACTGCTTTGATTTGATTTCAGGGATTAATCGTGAAATACATCCAGACCTCTGTCAAATCATGTTATCTGTTCAAAAGCCAGGCTTGGTGTTTCAGGGCATTTTTATCAGACAGATACCCAATACCAGTGTCAGTGTTGATTCAGTACTGCTAAGAAATAAACGTATATTCTAGCCAACTACACGTCGAAATCATTAAAGAGTCACCTCAAAATGCACCATTTGGCTCAGCAGTACCATTTTTGCATAAACAATTTCCTAAATGCCAGAGTACTGGCTCTGTTGTCCACACCTCCTCCTACCTGAATCTGATTCATGCAAAAAGTAACATCGACGTATGTACTGAGCTTTGTGATGGCGTCTGCTTTAGTCTGCAGCTTTGTGACCATTCTGCTGGGCGTATACTTTTATGTCACAGTGTCTAACATGGAATAAGATTCAGAATATCTAGGTGAAGCTGTTTGAGATTAATCAACAACTCTACACTGAGGCAGGTTTGTATGACAATAATTTGACACTTTAAGCTTCTCTTAATCTTTAGTTACGTTTGCGTACTTAAAGAACTAAACCAAAACTTAACCAAAAACTTCAGACGCCAGTCCTGTGACATGATTACAATTTAGGTAAGGGAAGAAATGTAACATATATTGTTATATATGTAACATATATAAGTTTAAAAAAAATATATTGGTTTCTGTCTTTGTCCTCTCCTATGTCTCCTACCAGTGTCTCTTTCTGTCGTCTCTATGTGCACTTCTGTACGGGTTAGCTCTGACCTCGGGAAGCGAGCGCACCAAAGTCTATGTGTGCATAGATAAAGGGAGCATGATGAACTCTCTTAACATGCATCATCAGCTTTAGCCTGCAGCTCCATTAAAAGCTTTACACAGGGGGACAGTTGGCAAGAGATCTAACAGTATCAGATCTTATGATTCACGTCCAGGTTCCCCCTCCCAGCAATTAAATGCAATTTATGGGCCATAACATTCCTGCGCTCCAACATCTGTATCTGTGTTACATTTAGTCACGACTGAAGGTGCTGTCTTTATTTATAAGACTCCCATCTCTCATTTAGCTGTGAACTCAAATTCTTGCACTCAGTCTTGCACCGGTGTGTTTTTTAACCTGACGGCATGGCGTGATGATCACACACATAATGGAATTCACAGGATTTGGATCATGAGGGACCCCTACTTTCGAACCCAGTATGCCACTTTACCTGCAACCACATATGCATTGCAATGCTTATACCATCATAGTTTGGTGCCTTGAGTTGGTCATCTTAAATTGGTAGTCAGTCAGATGAATGCAAGTGTAGCTGCAAAGAGTGGTAATCGAAAACCACAAGGGGGTCTGCTGTTATTGGGGAACAAATATCAAATGATGGGGTGGTGTGAAGTACAGAGCACCATATACAACCTCATGTTCCTCTAACCTCTAATGACTGCAATTTGCCAACTCTGACACATCATACTTTTTATCCATTTATAGTTGTTTGATGTCTCCAAAACAAGTTAGTTTCCACTGTCACTACATTATTGCAGCTCTAAGACAGTTCTTCCATCCCCAGCCTCTCTTTATTCTCCCCTTTCTTGAAATTAAAAGGTCAAAAACATTGACATTTGTTATGTCACCAATTAGCCTTAATGGCCTCTGTTCTGAAGATTTGCCCTTGCCAGAAATTATGGTTCTCTGACCGTTTAAAAAGCTCAAATGCTGGAAAAATCTTCAAAAAAAATTTTTTTTTTTAAATAACGTCTTTTCACACAAAACAGAGAACTTTCCACTTAAAAAATTCTTTCTATATTTCTTTATTTCTTTATTTATACCCTACTGACTGCTCATGCTGTCATGGAAAATTAATCAGCACCTTCTGACCAAGAATTTAACAGTGCAGTGGTATAAAAGGTATTAACTTTGCATTTTTAAAGCAAAGTTCTGTTTATTACATCTCTAGATGGATTCTGTTTTGTGTTCATCTCTGATCAGTTTCCTGCATGCAGCTTCCTGAGCTACACTTAGTAACAGGGCACTGCTAAAATGGCTGATCATCCTGGGGTTGTATTTTGCATTCTGAGTGAATACAGTGTGAAAGCCCAGGGGCAGCACGGATCTCATGCAGCTTGTGGTGGATTTCTAACCAAGCAAGGTTACGTGAAGTGAACACGAAACTGCCCCTAGAAGAAGAAGAAATAAAAAAAAAAAACATCAGTATCAAAATTTTAAGTATTTTTTTCAGCCAAATTACTTCTAATCTGCAATTTTGAACCATGCCTCGGGCCTCAATCTGATTTGTGGCAGAAGTGATATCGAACAGTGTGGTGAGGGAGACAGTAATATTCCAGCTTTAAGATGGCTATTGCTACAGTCATTAGGTCGGTTGTCCATTTTTAAATGTCATACAGTGTTAGAAATCAGATTATAAAGTCGTCTTTGGTGTAGTATTTTCCAGATAATTTTCATATGCTCTTCATTCATGCACCCTAAAGTCGATCATTTTCCTATCACAACAACTTGCTAATTGGCGTGCATTATTTTCTTATGACAACGCAGTTTGTCATGTGTTTGTCCTTATTTAAAATGCATTTTTATTTTCCTTAAAACTAATTTAAAAAGGAATCTAAAACAGGATAGGAAGGTGCAGTTATTCACATCAAACAACCCACACCATGAGACTGGTCAGAGGAAATGGCCTAAAACTAGTT
The DNA here is from genome assembly GCA_030068335.1 of Chrysichthys cranchii. Classification (NCBI taxonomy): domain Eukaryota; kingdom Metazoa; phylum Chordata; class Actinopteri; order Siluriformes; family Claroteidae; genus Chrysichthys; species Chrysichthys cranchii. The sequence continues at coordinate 14,224,036 of JAQMCW010000007.1, forward strand.
GTTTGGGTTTGTCACTTTACCATATTGTAGCAAACTTGTATAACCTACTAGGTACTGTACAGGTAGTCCTCAAATTACGAAGGAGATGCATTTCGCCACACCCATCATAAGTCGAAAATATTGTAAATCGTACCACTGTGTTGAACCACTTTCCCTAGCTTAGGTATCTCAGTTTAGCTTAACCTAGTTTAGCCCAGCTTAGCCTAGCCTACCCAGGAGTCTTTTCCCGTAGAAGACCATACACACTCACTGAGGACTTAATTTAAATAACATTTCTGTCAAAAGAGAGAGTTTGTCAGACTGGGTCGCACCTGGTGGAGGCAGCAGCACTGTGTCTCTGAGATTCAGTCCAGCTTCGACACCCCACTACACAAATACTGAGCTCTGGTTATAGACAGCCGCCACTGAATCTGTTCCATTAATCATCACAAAGAAACCTGGAGCAATGCACTTTACAGTACACTGATACACAAGGTAACTCCGTGAGTTGAGGGAGAGAGTGAGGCATTGTGCGAGGCGAGTGATCCAGGCACCGTCAGCGTACTTCTGGGTGTCGGCTGTGTACTTCTGGGTGTCGCCCACGTATTTCCAGGTGTCGTCTGAACGTCCGCGTACGTCATGCACTGTTACGCTGGCCTGCCTGCGATGCCTGCCCGCGAATATTAACATCGTAACTCGGGGAGCACCTGTATTTCAGAATAATATATTGTCCTGTTGTCATGATCTTCCCTACATTTCAAACTCTCGTAGCCTTGAATGTCCTCTACTTTTTCCGAATTCAGTATTGAACGACTCTGGGTCGACTCTGTTTATTATATGGAATATTTTTTCCATCAGTTATGAACAAGAGGTGCATTAATGTATTGATGTTATTCTCTAATGCTAAAACATTATATTTGAGAGTGTGTGTGTTTATTGCGAATGTGAGAGCTCTCATCAATAACCCGATCTGGCCTTGTGTATCCGTCTGCAGGCTTTATTTCATTTATTTCAATTCGGTTTGGAAAGTGAGGCCCGGAGCAGCTATAACTCAATGTGAATTGTGTTAGCAAGCGTGCTCGTGTCATCGGGTTGAGTTCAACTGGCGAGGTGTTAATGCATGTTTTTATAACGGAGAGACAGACAGCTTGTCCGCCTCTGGGACACATATGGAGGCTTTCAGTTAGGCAGAGAAAGAGCGTGTGTGGGGTTGTGATTATAAATGGAATTGTACAATAACTGTACAACCCAGTGTTATGTTTCTCAGTGCGTTCATAAGATACTGATAGTTACGTTGCAGTAGTGCAATATTCAGGACTTCAGGGAATGTCACTTCTGCAAATATTGTAGCCCATGTCAAGCGATGTGACACTCTTATGCTGTGTGTAGTTGGGATCGTGTTCACCTGGATTATAAACAAATAATATGAACGGGGTTCTCTTATAGTTTTCACAAACCCAGGAGCTCGGATTTCCAAGAGCTCCACATAGACAAGTGGTGAAATTCAGTTTGCCATCGATGATAAGTGTCATTTTAGTTATAAGGAATCTCATTTTATAAAGGTTTCTAATTTACTACCACATCTGAGGACAGTGTTGATGTCCTTGAGAGTTTGGTCTCATTTTCACTGTCACAAAACACAGTGCTAGTGCTAGAAAAGTGTGTAGGAATGCCACCTTCATTTTTTTCATGAATGCTGTGGTAGGTTGCTAGATGTAGATAATTATCTGTGTCATAGTACAACCACTGTACTTCTTTTTATTACTGTCACAAAAATACAACAAAAATACTCCCCTTTACTACCACTACTACACTAAAATAGGTGTGTATTTAAAACAGTAAAAAAAATGTAACTAGATCCAGTTTAACTAAGGCACAAAGAGGCTGAATGGGCAGAAAGAAGTCAGTTCAGCTTCTGAAGTTGGAGGAAAGCTGAGCAAACAAATATGTAATTCTGATTGGTGCTTTGGTTCTTTTGGATCTAGCGAATATTCAGATGCTGTTTATGAAAATAACATGGTAGAGGCTTTGATGTCCTTATGCGTTAGCTTATTAAAAAACAACCATTGTCGTTAGCTAGCTAATACTTTGTGTCTGTATTCCAAAATGACCTAGCAATAGAGTTTTCGCAAATTTAACCACGTTAATAATTAACATATTGCCTTTAACAAACCCAGTCAAAAACAATACACACCTCTTATAATGTTTCTATGATGTAATCAGCTACATTGGTATATAATAATGATTTCCCGACCTTGGTCAGCTATGTAGCGATGTAGTACCATTATAGCACCAGCCTGTATAAAGAAAGAACAAAGAGGCTTTAGATGTGGAAGGAAGATATGTCTTTAAACCACATGATGGAGTGAAAGTGGGGATTGAGAGGGGAGGGGGAGGGGAGGGGGAAGGGGTTGACCCAAGTTCAGCCATCCGGACCCCCTTAAATACACCGCCCAAACCACATCACACAACACACACCACCCAAATTCAAAGACTAATCATCAAGGCTGAGCTATACTGCTCTGCAAGGCAGAAGTGGGAATGAAAATACAGAGGGAGAGGAGGGAAGACGCATCCCTTTTCAGATTGTGGCATGCTTCCAGCTGGTACACAGTATTCATCAAGAACGATATCCATCCCAGCCTCTTGTCTTTGAACTCAAGTTCAACATGACAAATCAGTAGAACGGGCTCTTCTATCAACTGCGAGATTATGTATTTAAGGAAAATGTTAAACCAAAACTCAGATATTTATAAAGAGGTTTTTTCCGCTTACCACAGATGTGGCAGAATGATTGAAGAGTACTTGTACTTTTGCTCTACCAATACAAAAATAATGCAATGGAAAGTTTATTGGGATATGTAATATGTTTTTGAAACTACTGATCAATCACGAATGTCAATTAAACAAATCGTAAATTTTTCTATTTGGAAATGGAGCCATAATCTCTGTAAAATTGGTGACGAGCCACAGTGTTGTCGTGGCCAGATATTTATGGTCAACAGAAACCACACAGTTGACAGATGGTCATTTCAGAGTCACAGACTTGAGCTCTGTAGCCCCTTATTTTGAGCTATACCACAAGCTAGAAAACGTGGCTTGTAAAACATACAGTGACGTGGAAACAAGGAGGAAGCTGGGCAACGTGCAGTCAAAATAGGGTCACAGCCATATGTTTACTGGCGATATGGGTTGCCATGTCTGCTTGTGAAGTTGTAAGGTCAAACTTGAGGACCTCGTCCTTTTTTGAGCATTTGAGCTGTATTTGCTGTGTTGTATGATATGCAACCCGAATTCCAGAAAAGTTGGGATGTTCTTTAAAGTTGAATAAAATGAAAACTAACTAAAAGCCTTTCAAATTACATAAGCCACTATTTTATTCACAACAGAACATAAATAACATAACAAATGTTATGTTCAAAACTGGGAAATTGTACACCTTTATCCACTAAATGAGCACATTTCAAATTTGATGCCTGCTACAAGTCCCAAAGAAGTTGGCACAGGGGCAACAAATGGCTGAAAAAGCAAAAAGTTTAAAAAAATTCAGCTGGGCGAACATTTAACAACTAATTAAATTCATTGATATCAGGTCTGTAACATGATTAGCTATAATAAAGATGGGCAGAGGTTCCCCAATTCGTGAAAGAGTGCGTAAAAAGATTGTGGAATACTTTAAAAACAATGTTCCTCAACATCAAATTGCAAAAGCTTTGCAAATCTCATCATCTACAGTGCATAACATCATCAAAAGATTCAGAGAA
>JAQMCW010000007.1:14238568-14251902 GCA_030068335.1 Chrysichthys cranchii
TAACTGCTTATGGGTGGTCAGTGGGCTTTTTCCTGTGTGTTTGTGTGTGTGTGTGTGTGTGTGTGTGTGTGTGTGTGTGTGTGTGTGTGTGTGTGTACATGTCTGTCAGTGCAGCTATTGGGACAGAAGTGGAACACACCCGTCTACCCCACACAATGCACCTTTTATCTGTGTTTTTTTCCCCCTATCCCTCTCTCTCGCTCACTCGCTCGACCTACAGTGCAGACTCTTCTTGATCAGGCCAAGTTGTCACACACCAACAGCTCTGTTTTGGAAACACAGGAGTTTACCAGGAGAGTTTTACAGTCCATGAAATCGTAGTCAGTCCTCTGGACGTGAATGTGTAGCGAGACCTCTTTCGGAAATGTGTTCAGTGTGGAAAAACCCTCACCTGCATTTCTCCTCCAGCCTCCTAGCTCTCAGTTTTGGCAAAGCAAGAGCCCTCACTCCTAGCCATGAATGAAACATTTCCAATCTGGCAAGCTTTTAGTGCAGCACTGACTTGTCCGGGTGGACACTGTCCTCAGTGTAGCATTAAAAACCTGCGCCGTAGCACCGATTGCCAGCTTGCCTGGGTCGACTCCAGACGTCCTGCGGCCGTCCTTTGTTCGCCTCTCTCTAACCTCCACCCACGATCTCTTCCTCACGTTCTCCATTAGATGGCATTGGAGGGGCAGAGAAAAGAGCTTAAGTGCTTTGTGCTTGTCTGGATCCCTACAACATTTCCAGAGAGAGAGAGAGCGCAAGAGAGAGAGAGAGAAAAGAAATCGAGGAATAGAAGTTGCTCATGAACTTCCATTTCCTTTATTTTACCTGCAGATTTCATAGATCTTCAACATAAACCCTATAAGTACTAATCCTTTTCGTAGATTACAAGTAGAGTATTTGACCAAAGGTAAATGCGACCTGTATGACACAGAGCTGACGTCTGTATCCTGTATGTATTACAGCTTAGAAATTCGGGTTGAAGCACATACAATTTTATGTGTAAATTTAAACTAATTTTTAGCAATAGCACTACACTCATATCTTCATATCACAATAACAGCAGGTCGAAAACTGCATCAGTTCTTTTTTAATCACTTAAAAGTACTAGGAAGAAATATCATTATTTTGGCGCATATATTTACATTACATTAGTGTCATTTGGCCGACACCCTTATCCAGAGCGACTTACATCTGTCTTATTTATACAACTGAGCAATTGAGGTTAAGGGCCTAACAGCGGTAGCTTTGAGGTGCTTGGATTTGAACTCACAACCTTCCGATCAGTAGTCCAGCATCTTAACCACTGAGCTACCACTGTCCCGGTCGCTGGTTTTGTTTTTTGCAAATGTTTAAGTCTAATTTATAGTTCTTAAATGATAATAAATGCTTTTTTTTTTTTTTTTATCTTTAACCATCTGCCATATTTAAGCCCCTCTAAACCCCAACTGGACTTCTATTTCCTATCTATGCTTACTGACTGCATAGGGTAAATAACAGTGGCATCCACTCCATGCTCCATCAAACATTATTTGAGATTCAACAGTAAATGGCATTTAGAAAATAAATACTTGCATGTATGACTTTTAGGACTCATTTAGGTGGAAATAGATGAATTTATCCAGCTGAATTTCCTCCATCAATCAGTGGGATTTTTGTGTAATCAGAATTTTCAGGAAATAGTAAAACACTGTGGCTAACCTTATACAAATTTAAGGAAATGAAAGCATTTTATGCATTCAACTGTGTCTTTTTTGCATTTGAAAACCAAGTACAGTGGAACCTCTGGTCATGAACTTGATCCGTTCTGAGACTCTGTTCGTAACCCGATTTGTTCGCGACCTGAATCAGTCTTTCCCATTGAAATGAATGTAAATACAATTAATGTGTTGCAACCCTCAAAAACATGTTTTTAAAGTGTATTATGGGTTTATGTGTGGCAATAAAACATAGTATAAAATTAAAATAACATTAATTATAGAAAAAAAACACAAAATTAAATAAACATGATTTTAGTGCACGTTACCTTTGCGGTGGATACGTAGTTGCTGGCGTAGGTGGATGCTGGCGGAGGGATATGGTGGCAGTTCTCATGTTTTGCGATTATTTATTTCCTTATTTCAACTGTTATGCGCTTAGGCTTCTTACTCTCACTACCATTTCCACTTTTCACTTTCAGAAACACAACGAAAAATGCATTGAACACGTTCACATCACGAGTGCTTGACCGGAACTGAATGTTTGTGCCGCGGCATGTGTGTGTGAAACGGTGGCAGAGGGATATGGTGGCAGAGGGATATGGCTTTTTACTCTCACTACCATTTCCAGTTTCTTGGGACCCATAATGAAGCTTATTGAGCAAAAATGCATGGAAACACAACGAAAAAATGCTGTGAACATTGTCTAATGAGTTGTAAGCACAGAAAAAAATCAAAGCTTGAACAATCCTTAATTATACAAAAACTTACTGTAAACAACCAAGAAAACTAACCTTGCATGAGTTGACTTCTGGCATTAAGGAAGTCAGGAGGAAGATGGGCGGGGTGGAGGTTACTGTACAGCGAATGAACACACGTCTGACCGAGACCGATTAAAGGGACATGCACGTCTTTGTTAGGTGCGCATTACGCAAACAGAAAAAGGGAAAGCATTGGCGTGTATGAAGCGGAAGGGGAAAATGACCTGGGCTGTGTTTGTTCGGCACCCAATTATGTAATCGTGACCATATGCCAAATTTTAGCAGATTTTGTGGTCGGGAACCGATTTGTTCAACTTCCGAGGTGTTCGTGGCCAGAGATTCCACTGTACTATTACAGCTCAGATAGTATGCAAACAGTGAAGTTTCTTCTAAAAGTTTCAGGATTGGAAAAGTTAACATTTTTTATTTTTTAACAAAACTGAAGTCCTGACTGAAAAGCAAAATGTAGGTCTTTCATAACTATGAAGAAAAGTATATGTAAAGTTTTGCCATGACCTTCTCAGTCGCCAGAACTAATTAAAGCCATTTATCCTAATTTTTATCCAGATTTTTTAGGTTAAAGCATTTTATCCAAAGTATATGCATACCTTCACATGTACCTGCAGAGTTTCATATAGCTTATATGGCCAGAAGTTTGTGGACACTTGATCATCATATCCACATTATATCCCTTGTGCTCTTATTGTCTTAACCTCTGCTTTTCTGGGAAGGCTTTCCACTAAATATTGGAGCCTGGCTGTGAGGATTTGTGCTCGTTTAGTCACGAGCGTTAGTCATCTTGGGCACTGATATCAGCTGAGGAGGTCTGAGGTGCAGTATGTGTTCCAGATCATCCTAAAGATGTTCAGAATGGTTGAGGTCAACGCTCTGTGCAGGCCCCTCAAGTTCTTCCACTCCAACCTTGGCAAACCATGATACTCAGGGACCCCTCTTTTGTGCACAGGTGCATTTTCATGTTGGAACAGGTTCGAACCTCTTAGTTCCAGTGAAGGGAAATTGTAATGCTACAGCATACAAAAACATTCAGGACAGTGGTGTGCTTCTGACTTTTTGGCAACAGTTTGTAGAAGGCTGTTTTGGACACACAGTCTATGATGTAAAGGTGAGGTATGTGTTTTATATATAGAGAAGAATATACCTTTAGGCAGTAGAAGATGAGTAAAAGAAGAAGAAGAGTAATGCTGTCCCTAATTTGAGCAGGATGTGGTCTTGCGGGTTCCTCCACACGAGAACAGAGAACAATAAAAGCATTTTGCTCTGTGATTACAAGAAGACACTTCATTGATCTTCTCATGGAGTGCATCATCCCAGTGTTTACCTAAGCTCAGGCTACAGGAGGCTCGTAGGCTGCTGCGTTTGGCAATGTGTTTTATGAGAAGAGCTTTGTGGGAACCAAGAGTGAGCGAGTGGGAGAAAGAAAGAGGAGCAGGAGAGAGATGGAAGCTGAGCACACATGCGAATGCTATTAAACACGACGGATTGCTGAGCATGGCCATTTCAATCTCCACTTCTCCACATGTCCGACTACAGCGGCCCTTAACGAGAAACAAACACCCTCCAGACGCCATACACACATATGCTTCCAAGGGCTTTCTCCCATCTGACATCCTCCCTGCTTTGGGCCTTTGGTTGTATATCAAGAATGGCTTTTAAAAATGAGGCGCTCGGGTTGGCAAATTTACGACATGTACACTAGCTTGGTTTAAAAAAGGTTACGTAAGGTAGCAAATAACTTTCAAAGCTGTCCTCCAGGTGCATTTAATTTCTGCTAGCATGGACAAAATGACACCTCCTGATTTTGCTGAGTGACGGAATTGCAAACTTGATGATGTAACATCACCGCTAGGCACCACTAAGTAAATTTGTACAGTTATATATAATATTTTAGTAAGAGCAGAACTGTGCTTACCTTAACCAGGTACATTGCTACCTTGGACAGTTAACATTGCCTCAAGCAGACATACCCAACAAGCTAAATAAAAAGTATTCAACAAATTATTAACTGTATTAGCGTTTAGCCAGTTACATTTATAACTAGATTTGCTACCAATCTAGCTACCATTACTTAAATTATTGCTACTTTTAAGTAAAGTTTGTATCTTGGAATTTCTGTGCTCCAACTAGGAAAATGCTCCCCAACATGGAATTCCTGCTTAACCCGAACTTTTTTCGAGTTAAGTCGAACGTGTCATTTTCCCCACATGCAGCGATTTTTGCTTGCAATTTAGCTGACATTTTCAGCTATTAATTTGTAATTAAACAGTATGAAGCAAAAACGTTGATGGGACTAAGTTATGACCAATGAAGTTTAGCTGATTTCAAATGAAACATTTGCTCTCTTGCTGACCCAAAGACGGCTCTGTAAAGTACAGATTTGTGGGCAGCCATGGTACTGAGTTTGTTGTTGTCATTAAATCAATCATAGATGAGATCCAAGAAGCAAAACACACACACGCACACACAGAGGTTTGGGGGGTCAAGAACAGAAATAGCCTTCTAAGCCTAGGGCTGTTGAGGCTTGTTTGGATTTTGGGCTTAGCTTCTACAGCTTTTAGTAATAGCTCTGCAGTGTTTGTGTGTGTTTGTTTTACAGAGAGAGAGACACGCACGCACACGCACGTGTGCAGATAGAGAACGAGTAAAATGTTGTCTTTGTGTTTAAATGTGATGGAGCTGGCTTTAATAAATGATGCTGATGCTGACTGGTTTATCTCATCAGTGTTGTTTCGGGCCAAAGCACAAAAACATGGCTCGTTTCTGAAAACAGCAGGAATGTTTGGGGTTGTTGTTTATTCTCCTTCCAAAGTGACACTAATTGAAAACACAACACTAGCACAATTCTTTAGACACCATGGCTCTACTTTGGGCCAACATTGTGATGATATGGTCATTCCTGTGTCTGTAATTCAATTCTGTTTAAACATTCCCAGAACGTTTTACACTTTTCTCTTGTAACCAGGGTGGTACCATCAAGGAGATGTTTTATACCTTCTGTATGTATCTTTTACCTAAAAACCTTCAAAGATCATTTAGTATACATAACTTGACCTTGAGGACCACTAATGTACATTGTAAAGCTTCAGAAGGTGTTTAAAGGTTCATCACATGAACCTTCTCAGGTAATATATACATACAAAACACAGTCTTGGTACCACCACATGACAATGAAGGAGGAATGGCATCTGTTTCTGTCAGAGTCAGCAGGGCAGATGAAACTGTTGTCCTTTTACCTGTGTCTCTGTAAAGGAGGTATTTTTTTTAGCTGTGTTAAAGTGAAGACGGTGTGTCCTCAGTACCTGTGTCTCAGTTAAGGAGGTGTGGCCTCTGTACCTGTGTCTCAGTTAAGGAGGTGTGGCCTCTGTACCTGTGTCTCAGTAAAGGAGGCGTAGCCTCTGTACCTGTGTCTCAGTAAAGGAGGCGTGGCCTCTGTACCTGTGTCTCAGTAAAGGAGGCGTGGCCTCTGTACCAGTGTCTCAGTAAAGGAGGCGTGGCCTCTGTACCTGTGTCTCAGTAAAGGAGGCGTGGCCTCTGTACCTGTGCCTCGGTAAAGGAGGCGTGGCCTCTGTACCTGTGCCTCTGTAAAGGAGGCGTGGCCTCCGTACCTGTGCCTAGGTAAAGGAGGCGTGGCCTCCATACCTGTGCCTCAGTAAAGGAGGCGTGGCCTCTGTACCTGTGCCTCAGTAAAGGAGGCGTGGCCTCTACCTGTGTCTCAGTGAAGGAGGCGTGGCCTCTGTACACGTGCCTCAGTGTAAGAGGCATGGCCTCTGTACCTGTGTGTCTCAGTGTAGGAGGCGTGATTTGTGTACCATTGTCTTAGTGTTGGAGGCGTGGCTTCTATAATCTGTGTCTCGATGTAGGAGGCATGGCCTTTGTACCTGTGTTTCTGTGAAGGAGGTGTGGCCTCTATACTTGTCTCTCAGTGAAGGAGGTGTAGCCTCTGTACCTTTGTTTCAGTGAAGGAGGTGTAGCCTCTGTACCTTTGTTTCAGTGAAGAAGGCATGACTTCTGTATTCGTCTCTTTTAAATCTAAATTATTTCAGTCCCAGTGAATGAGGTATGGCCAGATTTATAAATAGACAGGCATCTCAAAATTAAATAGGCACCATCATTTTTGAAAAATTTGTTTCTAGAAACTTCCTTCTAGCTGTTCTGCCACAGTAGCCAAGTTGATGGAGATACGTCACAGAAGCTCTCCCGACTCGCTTGGATTTGCTTTGCAACATCAGTGGCCTTACAACCAGGATTTTTTTCAATAATCCGCTTGACAGTCCGAAGACCCCCGTGAGAGGGTCCAGGTCGACCTCAGCGGGATGCTGATGATTCCTTTCCTTTGCTTTTGAATTGTACAATCACTCTGTTGACTGCGGCAAGAGGAATCCCAAGATTTTGTGCAATCGTATGCTCGCTAAGTCCACCCTCAGACTGAGCCACAATACGCCCTCTTTGAAAATCACACAACGCTCTTGCTTCTGGTGTTCGCGGCATGGCTAGTTGCTATAAACAGTTAATATGCTGTAATCTGAAATGAAGAATAATCATATATTAACAAGTTTGAAGCACCAGGTGGTGTCCGCATAGATAAAGCGTAACGAGGGGGTCCGTTTACTTTTGAGATGTCTGTGTGTAGTACAGCCCCTTTTTTCTACTTTGACTCACCAGCTTTAAAGCTAGTGTATACTTAATGTCCTTTTCCCCATCCGTGGCCGTGATGTCCATTGTTGGCCAGTGGTGCGCTGATTATGGGTTTCCTCCTGAATGCTAGCCATGAGCTCATCATTAAATGACTCTTCAATGGTGGGTAATTGGCTTGTGTGTAACGTGATAATAGGTTGTATTGTCATTCATGCTTCCATGTATCTGAGACTTATGTCCCATCTGAAAACGAAGAGACCCTGTCATAAATATCCTGTTCATTTACTTTGTTCTAGGTTTGCGTTTCTGTAACGTCTGTTTTCTTTTCGCCCCCTTGTCTCGGTTCCAGAGCTGAGCTAAATTTAGCTCTTTGGTTGGCGGGCCGAGTGGAAGCGCAGCCCTCGAACCCGGCAGGGTGGCTAATAAGCAGCGCTGTCCCTCTGGCTTTCCTTTAATAGCTGGGGGTTTTAATGGGCAGGAGTGCAGCTGCAGGCGTTCGATACGGCCCCAGTGGCATTCTGGGATTCACGCCAGCCAACCAGGCAGGCACGGTAGCCCCCGGTCGCTCGCAGGCCAGAAACCCCTCTGTCTTTCTGGCTTTCTTTGCTTCAATTTGTGTGGTTTTTATTCTCTTTCCCCCGTTTCTCTCAGTGTCTCCCTGTCCCCTGCAGTGATGTCGTCTGGACATAATAATGCTACTGGTTTTGTTTCTTGTAAGTTAAATTCGCTGGCTGGTCGACTCCGGCACAGAAAAAAAAAGAAAACCTTCTGTCCTCCTTTTGCTGGATTTAGTTTCTTCCCCTAGCTGTCATTTTTTAAAAATATTTCTCCCTCAGTGTCTCAGTATCTCTCCCCCTGCCTCTCTCCCCTCAATACTGTTGTCTGGAGTAGTTATGTGTCTATATAAAATATTACAGACAAAAATAACTACATGTAATAAACTATTTGTTTACCTGAGCTGGGTAAGATTTAAAGCCGGCAGCATCTCAGCCAGTCTTCACGATAACATCCCTATCTCCTTGCCTTTTTCTTTTCTTTTTTTTTTTTTTTTGAGAAATGACAAAAACCTCTGATATAACTGTTCAGCCAGTACACAGAGTGTGTAGTAAATAAGGTCCACTGATGATACTGTCAATTTCATCATTGTGTTTTTTTTTTTTTTTTCAAAAGTATTTTACACTTTTCCCAAACCAGATTATTTGTTGATAATTTGTTTCACGATGATGACATTATGTAGGGAAAACTTTAGTTTGACGTTCCTTCTGATGTGTTTTTCATGTCTGAGGTTTGGTTCTTCAGCTGAAATGGAAAAGAAATGGTGCAAAACTGGCCACACGTTGCAACCATCTATAAATATCTGTTGTGGTCTGATGATAAACGTTGCTCACATGATTTGTGAAAGTTGCCACGTAGAACAGCTCAAATGTCCTCATGATGGAAAAGTGCAACTGTTGATTGATGCCGTAACCAATATTACACATGTGCCTTTAACACTGCAGATTCGGCTTCTAACAAATCAAATGTTCTAGCATTAGCAAATGTTAAATTTAGGCACTAGTGAAAGTTGTGTCCTTGTTTGACACTGCACAGAAGTAATAAGAAGAGTCATATCACGTACACCGGCCTTAGACAGTGTTCACGTCATGGCGGAATTAAGGTGATTACAAAAAAAAAGACGACGTGGGCTGTTTTTTAGATCTGTTGGTTTGGTTTCATACTACAAATAATCAACCGAACCAAAATCAATCCACCCCCCCCCCCCCCCCAACCCCCGAAAATAAATAAATAAATATTAGCTGAGGAAAATGCAGGGTTGAAAACGAACTCCTAAAACAATTTCATTCATTGGTCGAGGGATAAAAATAGAAAAAAATATAAACAAACATCTGGCAAGCACGCTTAGAAATCAGAAGTCAACCAAAACAAGACACAATACACCTTTATCGTCTCTGTACAAGTACAAGGAGATGTTTGGAGCAAACCTGTAGAAGCCGAGTTCAGATAAAAACTATAAAAAGTAATAAGATAACATATAGATACCCAGAATAAAAGAATAAGTAGGAGGGGTATAGCACAAAACCGATTATGGCACCTGAGGGGGTATAATTAAAAAAAATTGCACTTCAGAAGTGTGTTGGTTGGGGGGAGGGGGTCAAATAAATAAAAGGAGCAGTCTCGGTGGTTGAGATATAAAACAGTCAGTGCCATTAAAAAGAGTGCACATAGATCAGCATGTGTAAGTGTGTAATGTGTGTAGAGTGGCTGAGGTCCAGTACAGTACCAGTGGCAGTGCTGTTATAAGGGGGGAGAGAGCGCTATGGGTTCAGCAGTGTGACAGCTCTGGGGGGTAAAAGCTGTTGGGTGAAGATGCTGTGGCCAGGGTGGGTCTGGATCAACAGAAAATGTACTGAGTGTACAATAATAATAATAATAATAATAATAAATATCATATATACCACAGCCAATGTTCACCTTCTTTTTTGTTCATCCAAAGCACATTGTGTTTCAGCACGTCAGCCCTGTCGCTAGGAGCAATTTGTACCTCAGATGTCAGTTTAGCAACTTGCATCAAAGAAAAAAAAAAGGTCTGCCTGTAGCACATCATATTTGGTTCACTTCCTGCAGCTGGGTTGATTCAGGGTGAAAAGGCTTTCTCACTGTAGTAAAAATCATCTGGCTCAGCCGATGAGCTGAGGTCCGATGCTTTGATTCACACCCAAGTGCGATTGCTGTGTTCCCACCAGTCTGGACGAACCATAATGAAGAGTTAAACACAGCAGGGTTTGATCAGGGATTTTGTCAATGAAAATTTTGCCGATAAGTATTCGTTGACAAGCTTTTATTTCATGACTAAACTGTAATGATGGTGTAATATCATTACACACACACACACACACACACACACACACACAGGTAGTCCTCAGGTTGCGATGGAGATACGTTCCAATATCCCCATCATAAGTGGAAAATATCGTATGTCGAACCACTGCTTAGCCTAGCCTAGCCTACCCAGGAGCCTTTTCCTGTATGAGACATGCCGGGGCGTTTAGAAGACATGCTTTTGAATTAAAATTAGCTCTTGAAGCACACAAAAAAAAAACATGCGGTAATGCACTGTACGGTACACCGATACACAAGTTAACCTCGTGAGTTGTGGGAGAGAGTGAGGCATCACGCAAGGCGATTAATGCGTACATCCAGGCATCGTCCATGTACATACGGGCATTGTCCACAGGTATCATATGTCATATGCTGTTACGCTGGCCTGCCTGTGATGCCTGCCCACAAATCTTAAAAAATTTCTAAATATTTAAAAATTTTTAGCATATCGCAATCGTCATCGTAACTTCGGAAAATCGCAAGTCAGGCCACCATAACTAGTAAATATACAGTATATATTTGAGAACAAATATCAGACAGGCAGACAACCTAGCTTTCTTGTCAAGGGAGTTTTTACACCCCAGAGAAATATCCTTCAGCAATATTTTTATATGAGTAATATTTAGATATTATATTTTTAATATATTACCTTTACCATTTCAAGTTGCTGACTGTAGTTAGGAAGTGAGAAAATCCAGCTCGCTTGATAACAGCTTTCACAGTGCTCCTGGATTCTAACAGGTATTTGATTCAGGACACAAATGTGTTAGTCTGATCAAAGTAACATTTTTTTATGAAAATAATGGTAATCACAGATGTGGCTACCTCCAAAGAACTCATGCATAGCAACAACACTAATTGCAAAAAAAAAAAAAAAACATGAAAAAAGACGTGATCATGAAACCATTGAAATTAAAAGTGAGTAAAATATTTTCAGTAAGTGACTAAGGCTGAAACTACATTTTAAAATTCTAGTCAAAATTAGCACTAAATTCAAACACACTAAACCATAAAAAATACATTGTTATATACTGGTGTATATTCTGATGCAGATTTCATGTTTGACATATAGCTGCACAAATCGGTAAGGCTAGAAAAGAAAATAACATGGCATTTTACAGGTTTCTCGCAGACCCAAAAAGTCAAGTGAAGTGGTTTTCAACATTGAAATGGGAGGATCCATGGAAAACAGTGGGATATGTAGAAAACATTTTGCTTCTTGTAAGTATTTTTGTTTTATTTCTTCACTAACATTTCGTCATCATATTTCACACTAGATACAATGTTTCCGTACTGCTTCAACTTGTTTCTAGCATATAAAAAGTAATGTCAAATTCACTATCTCGATCACGGTTTACTGCACGAGTAAAGTACTACTGCTAATGTAAAGTAAATACTGAGGCTACTTCTGGCTGAGGATGGATTCACAGAAAGTCAGTTTTGGGTTTTTTGTTTTTTTTTCTAACAACCTTAACAGCACACTGACATGTGCAGGGCCGACTCACCTGCAAGGTTACCAAACAGGACGCCTTGTTGGATACTTTCCAAATTTGGATTTCTGTTATCCATCATAAGATCAAATTATTGTACGCTTGCAAACTTTTATAAGCATTCAGTGATTTCAGGATAGCTGATTCACCAAATAATCATACAGGTCAGGGTAGTTGAAGTCTGTCGAGTCAGGAAGCCGACAGTATTGAATTGGAATAAATAAATTTCTTAGCAAATTGCACGGATCCTCCAGTTTTTCGATTCACAAAGCATCACTGAAGTGTTCCACTTATTTGGACATGCACACATTAGTGCATCCGCTGTTCATTTTGGGAGTTTTTCACAGATTGCTTCACCTGAATGTATACAACACAGGAAGTTCAAGCGAACTATTATGCCATCCAATATGGCGGTGTGAACAATGCAAAGTCATGTGACTGCAAAGATTATATAGAACATTTAAAGATGAATCAGCGCTTCATCAAGGATATCCAACATTTCAGAAAATATAGCGGACATCATAAGGCAAATGAAATATAGCCTGGGCAAATGTTGTTATTAAAAATGAGCTTATGCATGGCTTTCTTTCTTTTGGTAGATACTGGGAAGGGGACAACACAAGAAACCTAACTTAAAGTGTGTGCGTTATTTCATGACATTTATCTACAGTATGCATAAGCAAAGCCCTCGTTTATTTAAATAAAGTTAAGTAGCCATGGTCTAAGTCAGATAACACTCACTGAAACGTCCTGATATCAATGCAAAACAGACTACGCGTTGAGTCAGTGTGTACACTTTATTATTTTCTGTTATCACAATGATCCATTGGATGTTAACGCTTGTATTATTGATTACCTGCTGGTTTTAGAGAGAGCAGTGCTTCTTATGTGTTGTTCCAAGATTGTGTGTCTGTGTGTTAGGAATTGTGTCTGAATATGTGGGTGCCATATAGTAGGTTAAACTTGACTGCTTGATGCTGCTCACTCACACTCCCAATGTGTGGCAAAGAAAGACAGAAGGATTGAGAATGAAACAGACCCCCCCCCCTTCTGTTTTCCACCCTAGCTGTAGTCATTAAGCTCCCAACATCCTTAATGTCCCCGTCTCTGCAGTCCAGAGTGCCTCAGCTCTGCTTGTGTGGGGGTTTTTTTTGTTTTTGTTTTTGTTTTTTTTTTTTTTATCAGAATTTCATTAGGGCTGTTTGCAGGCCAAATGATGATGCAATGTATTTAGATAACACGTTTCCTCTGGATCCTAACTGCTGCTCATAGACTTCCACGAGCCTCATTCAGAGAGTCTACCAGGCTGGTTGTGTCGTTTGTGGATCTGTCGGCGGCAGGGACGAACAGCATGGGTCTGACTAGAACACACGGCAGACTTTAATAGCAGCGCTATCTTCTAAAGCCACTTCTGCCATTTGAATTTATACTGGGGAATAAGAAGCTATTGGTGTCCTTCCCAGAGTCCCACATCATTAACAATGACACAAGTTCCACTTTTCTTCATAGAGGAAAAATGTACACAATTTCCCAATTATCCCAAATGTAGTCCATCAGCCAAGACATGTTTAGCATCTGCAATTTGCTTCTTAAGTTTTGTACTGGAGCTACAGGGCTATTTTCGCTAACAAGTAAGGGAAGCTTATAGCCTCCAGTTTTACATCTTACAGACTGCATAAATCACACACAAACCTTTGTCTTATCACACCTTGCCTAAAACCATTTTGAGCCGTTCAGTAATCCCAAACAGAGCACACTGTTATCTAGCCGTATAGTACCATTTACACGTTCTTCCTCAGCACATAATTTGCTGTTGCTCAACATTGTTGAGTGTCCATTCCATCGCTAAAAGCAAAAAAAACCCAAAA
>JAQMCW010000007.1:14261019-14277371 GCA_030068335.1 Chrysichthys cranchii
CATCCAAAATCTTTCACATCCAGTATTTTTTTTTTTTTTTTTTTTTTTTTGAAAAGTAATGTTTGGACATCTAAAATGTTTTTTTTTGCACTGACTCAGTAATGCAGAGTTCATAAAAATAAATATCTATAATCAAATTTGTTTTAAAATCCTCTGGCCCTCTGACAGGTGTCTTCGCACAGTCAAGCAGATTGTTGAAAAAAAAAAACACAAATCCCCATTGTAAGGCTGCTGATGTTGCAGAGCAACTCCAAGTGAGTCGGAGCACTTCTGTGAGGGATCTCCATCAGCTTGGCTACTATGATTGATAGAGCAGCTAGAAGGAAGTTTCTAGAAATACATTATACAAAAATTATGCTGTCTGTTTACTTTTGAGATGTGTATGTTTGAGTGAGCTTTTTTTCCCTTTCAGTTGCTTAAATGTTGCAAGCTAAAGTGTACTTGTTGCAGTGCATTCTGGGTAACTGAATACTGTGTGTAGGCCATTCATCAGCTCAGTACTAACTCTTCTATTTCAGTATTTACATATAATCTCCCATCTTATGACTAGACTCTTTCTATTAATGGCATGCAACACTGTTATTTTTGTTTTGGCGTTTCTGTCTGAAGTTACTGGAAAATGTGCGAGCTGTGGTAGCTGCGTCACATGACTCATATCCGAGCGCCTGGGGTTTTTGAATCATTTCTGGCCGCCGTTGTTTCTTTTGTAACTACAGATTGTTCAGGCGCTTGATTGCATGAAAAGTTTCACAGTAGCCTAAAAAAAAAGGCAGCTAAACACAGAAGTGCCGTATAAATATTTCAGAACAGCTTAATAAACACAAGCAGTCGTTCCGGTCTTCTGGCAGTGCGTTGATCATGTTTTGGCATGTTTACTCAGTGCGTTTTATTCTACAAAGCAAAGGAAGTGCACGACTTAGCTGACTAATGGTAAACTAGTTGCCTATACAGTTCACTTTTCCAAAAGTGAGCGTTGATTAGTTGCTGTATTTTAAAGATCTGATTCCTTATCTTTTTGTGTGTTATACATGAAGGTCTATGAAACACACCATTATTAATTTATTTCTCTGATTTTGCTTCGACTTAATGAATTATTGTAGGAATTCTTTCTCTGCTAGTGACACGTGATTCACAAACGAGTCGACTCTTTGAGGTGACTCTTAGTCGCCTCACATACCTAAAGAGTCACAAACCCAAAGCTTTGGCTGATTTGAAATGTAGCTGAAAAAGTTCTTGTTTTTTTTTTTTTTTTTTTTTAACTAGCTCAACCCAAGAAATAAACAAGACCAAAAGAAGTTCCCTGGTAGAAATGCCCTACTGACGTTCATGTTAGACTATTCTGATGGCACGCACATAATTTTTTTGGCTCATTTACTCTTCATATTTTACATTACAAAGCAATGCCTGCTAGCTAACCTGAGCTATGCCTGCATCGGGGGTTTCTGTAGCTGCAAATATTTGAACGTATTTCCAGAATGGCTCAAACCTCATGGATCTTTTTACTCGTCAATTTAAGCTCGTTTTATTGCTAGCGTGTGCAATACAGAGCTGTGTTTATTGGCCCAGTGTGTGAAAATAGTGCATAACTGGCTACTACTACTTACTTTATGTAATGTAGTAGAGGAGTAACACTGTGTTGAACAATACAGTAGTGTTTGGGACGCAGCTTGTGTTTCGGTAGCACAGTATGTTGATTAAGTGCCATGGCTCGATCACGGTGGATTATTCAATTATGCATATGAAATGTTAAACAGGGTGTAGAAAAGTAGAGTGGTTTTAAAATCACTAAACCTAAGAAAGCTCACTTGGGATAGATTTCGCAGCAGCTCCTTGCAGTCTCAAAACCACTAAAGAATAACAGGAAAAAGTGGATTTTCACAACATTTCATCGAATTAGGAGTTGCAGTTTTGAGATGAAGAGTGAAAAACTACTGTACTGTCTACTGAAACATAGGTTGCCTTGGTTCTGTCCATTATCTGCTACAAGGCCATCCTATTCCAGGCCGTGGTGCATGATGGAAAGGGTCCATGTAAAACGGGTCCATCATGCCACACTTCGTTTATTCAGTAAATGTAATCTGGGTCTGGATTAAATGGCTGTTTCTCCAGTGTGACCTTTTGTTGTCTGAACACATTAGACAGCGGTGTACAGGATATACTGTTCGTAAGCAAACTAAGGCACAGCTTTAGTGTCTGTGATGCTAATTTGTCACCCTTCTTTTATTTTGCAATATTTTCTTTTACAGGAAGTCAGGGTTTTTTTTTTCACCTGTGTAGGATTTCTCATTCCCACTTTGCCTGCCCTAGCAGCTCTTTCTAACCACCACGCCTCATAGTGATAGCAGGCCGGGTGTCGTTTGTTACCAGCGTGCAGCGGTGTTTTTTCTTCATGAAAAGAGCATTTGGCTCCCCATGGGGGAGAGGGAAAAGACTGTCGTTTAACACGAGGCAATGAAATAAAACTGTTACGAGAAACAAGGTTTCTGAACACACACACACACACAAAAGTTTCTCAATATCGGCAAGTATTCGCTCAGTTGCTGTTTTATACACACATTAGCTGTGTTTGTAGTGCACAGACAAATACAGTGCAGCCCGTGATGTTTTTGAAGTGTGGTATTTTTTGGAGTGTTTGAGCATTATGCACACAAATAAATGACAACCATTGTTTTAAGCCTTATTTGGGGAGTGAAGTGATACCCAGAAATCGGCACAGCCACACCTCCACAAATGACCTATGTTTGATGTTAACTAGCAGCTAGTATAGAGTGATCCATCAGTCCGTCCAGTATCTCTCCCACTTATTCCTCAGGGTCGTGAAGGAAGTTGGAGCCAATCCCAGCTGTCTTTGGATGAGAGGTGTGATGCACTTTAGACTAGTCACCAATTTACTGTAGTATAGAGGTGTAGCTGCAATAAATTTGTTTATGGGGGCAGGATGTATGAGTTCCAGAGAACATCTAATTGGACACACATTAGATTCATCAAAAGCTCTTCACTGTTTACCCAGAAATGATCAACTTTAAAATTGAAATAGGACTATATGTATCCAGAAGCAAAAAAAAAAAAAAAAACGCATCACAATTTGGTAGCAGGTTTCTTTCAACAACGAACATCTCATTCATCATAAATAATCACTTCTGATTGCTTTCCTCCTGAGATTTGCTTATTAAAGCTTAATGGCACTTGACAAGGCCTTTGTTTCCATTTTCCTTTGTCTCTTTTATCCTTTCTCGCTGGCTGAATAGCTGCTTTTCAAACTGGCGCGATGCTTGATTTTACCAGCATTAACATGCAGTTAATGATTCACCTCACACTGTTTACCACAGCTTTAGTGGTTTCACTGCTAACTGCGTCTTTAACATTTCAAGGTCTCCTGTCCCGAGAAGACAGGAAAACGCTCCTTGATCGAATACCTTGAGCAAGATTTTATTTATTTTCTTTTTCTTTTCTTTTTTTTTTGTTTGTATGTATGTATTTAATTAGTTACCCACTTGTTTATTTATTCAGTGGAGGTGAGCTAGCAAACCAGACGATGGTGATATTTCTTTCCCAGATTATTTCAAACCATGCAGGAATGTTACAGCAGAACCTGTTGAATTCTTAGTGTGATGCTAACTAGCTTCCAATCTTAAACCAATAACAGAGCTATTTTTAGGAATAGCATTAGTACTAATAGTGAAGTGTGAGCTAGCTTATCGAGCTAGCTCTCCAGCTAATTAAAGCAAGCTAACTAGTTACAAACATGACCTGTCTTGATGATGGTTATATGCAGAGCGGCCTCAGAAAAATATATACACACTTCAACATGAAAAATATCTGCATAAAAGCTCTATTACTATACTTATATAGACATCAAAGAGGAGGATGTCATCGAGACGTCTCGGTGGTAGTGTGGTGGTGCTTTCAAAAATGGCCATAGATAATCTCTGTTGAAGTGTGTGTGTGTGTGTGTGTGATAACTGATTAGCAGCACTTATAATAGCATGCTGGAGCTTAATTTGCTCTAACAGAAGCTCTAACTGGTAATGCTGTCTAGAAGGTAAATAACTACTGAATTGTTCTAATATGTTTGTTTCTATAGTAACAGCGCTTTCAAATGAGTTTTTTTTTTTGTTTTTTTGTTTTTTTGCAAAAGCTCCTCATAATCTGAGTTCATTTCTAAACAGATTAAAAGTTTTCCAATTATTTAACAAAGCATAAACATCGATATTGGAATTTTTTTGTGAGGAGATATTTACTGAGGGTTTTTAAAAGGTGTTGCCAGTGTCCACACTATCAATCAGACGTGAAACTGTTCTTTCAAGTTTTCCCTGACATGAAAGTCTAAGGACAGTGGACTTTGGTTACTCTGTAACATGCCAAGCTGCATTTCTTGTCTAATGGATTTCAAGAGGAAGTGAGGGAAAGACTGTTTATAGCTGCTATAAAGGGATAATAGGAACAAAACTTGTTTCGAGGATGATCCACAACTATAAATTTAGCTACGAATGAATTCAAAAAACATTTTTAATAAATAATAAATTGTAATCACCGTTAAATTGCTGTGGTGTTAGAAGAATATGCTGCATCTCACCACTCGATCCTGCTATGTTTTATTCCTTACAGCTGTGTTTTATTTCTTGCATAGCTTCTCAGTGCTTTTAGTACTTTAAGTGTTTTCTAACGAATTTCAGTTAGAGTTTCTCGGATGTATCACAATGGCATAAAGCCAGTTTTTATGATTGTGATTAACAATATGAAATTGGAAAATTGCTTAATTTGTCTAACATGTTCTTCTTGTAGGCATGATGACTTCAGTGTTTTATCTCACCCATATTATTATCGTGTCATGGGATTAACTTGAAGCAGCTTTGGAATGAGCGGTTAAAAAAATTTTGCACTTGGTATACTATACATGATGGAACAAGCAGAGGCAGTCTGATAGAAACGGCGAGGCAAGATTATTATTCAGGGTTTATTTTTTTCTGGGCTATGGCAGCGCTAGCTTTAAAGTGAACACACACACACACACACACACACACACACACACAACCACAGCTGAGAGCGGCGGCTGCTGCCAGAGGCACACTGAGGAAAAAATGCTCTTTATATAACCTGTGCCTCGGCCAACTGTGCGGTTTGTGGAGATTTCTCTGGCCTTGAGTCACAGCAGTCTTTTTTTTATATATATATATATATATTGTTCTTCTTTCTCTCACTTCTTCCTCAGATTGCTTGTCCCAGGTATTCTTTTAGACCACAGAAAGCTGTGTTTTTAAAAAAAAAAAAAAAAGGTGGGGGGGGGACGGAAACGGGCAGATTCTGACGATAACCTTCGGTCTTTGACCTTCTAGACGTTTATGGGATGTCTTGAGGTCCTCATGCTTGTGTGTTTCAAATGGAAGGAAATACTTTTTTTTTATCTGAGAAGAAATCTTAGCTGAAGGAGTGCTGGTTGACTGTTATCTCCAGTAACATGGTAATAGCCAGACAAATCCATCCAACAATCTGCAGGCCAAATGGCACTCTTTACAAAGTTTTAAATGGCCTTCCAGACTGCCAATTAAGAAAAAAAAGAATCGTTTTTATTATTATTTATTTGTCCTGTGGGATTCTTAACTGGGTTGACTCAGACTAATTTAAACTCAGACAGAAAACATAAGCAAACGGCTCTATTCCTGCTCTTCACTGTGGGATTAGTACAGTTATTATCAGTTAATTCGCAAAGTACAGGATGAAAGTTCAGTGGCTGTTGTATTGTGTGTTAAGCCAAAGAACTGAAATGGACAAGTAGATTGCACCAGTCATTCACTGATTATGAAATTGTCTACAGCCCCAGAAACATTTGGGTCATGGGGTGTGGGACTTTGTGTACTACTTTTTAATTTGATGTACCCTAAATAAGATCTGGTCCATCCAGTTAACTTCAGTCAATGTGTCACATGACCTGTCACATGATGTCAGTACAAATACACCTGTTCTGTAAGGCCTCTGAATCTGAAACCTCACTAAGCAAGCAATATAAGAGCTCTCCAGACAGGTCAGGCACAAAGTTTTGGAGAGGTGTAGATCAGGGATGGGTTATTAAAAAAATCCAAACTTTTAACCTCCCACAGGGCCCCATTGAATCCATTGTAACAAAATGGGAAAAATGTGGTGCCACTTGACAAGGGAAGGCCGCCCACCAAAGCTGACAGTCTGGGCAAGAAAGGCTTTAATCAGGAAATCAACAAAGACACCAAAGGAGCTGCTAGAATCCACAGTGGAGGTGGGAATATCTGTCAATTGGTCCACTTTAAGCTGTATACTCCACAGAGTGGGGCTTTATGGAAGAGTGGCCATGAGAAAAGCCATTGCTTGAAGAAGAAGAAGAAGAAGAGAAAAAAAACCTTTGAGGTTTGCCACACAGCATGTGGCAGACTCCCCAAACACATGGAAATAGGTTCTCTGAGCAGATGTGACAAAAATGGACCTTTTTGGTCATCATGGGAAATGCTTATGTGTGGCACAATCCCTGCACTTGCCATCACCCTGAGAACACTATTCCCATGGTGAAGCATGGTGGTGGCAGCATCCTGTTGTTTGCATGCTTTTCATCAGCAGGGACAGGAAAAATAGTAAGAATTGAAGGAAAGTTGGATGTCAACAAATACAGAGCAATTCTTGAACTAAACCACATTTCAGTCTGCCAGCGATTTGAGACTGAGATGGAGGTTCTCCTTCCATTAGGACAATGGCCCTAAACATACTGCAAAAGCGACACTGGAATGGGTTAAAGCGAAGCATTTATGTGTCTTGGAATGGCCCATGTCTCAATCCAACTGAAAATCTGTAGCATGACTTGAAGATTTCTGTACACCAACACAACCTGTCTAACCTGAAGGAGATAGAGCTATTGCCTTGAAAAATGGGCAAACGTCCCAGTGGATTGATGTGCCAAGCTATTGGAGATGTGTTGGGGATGGGGGGGCTTAAGCACACACAGTTATTGTCTTAATTATTATGTGTGTAACGATAACAAATGTTTTACACCTTTAAAGTGGTTGACATGTTATGTAAATGAAACATGCCGTATCTGTCTGTCTCTCTCGCTATCCATCCATCCATCCATCCATCCATCTGTCTTAGAGCTGGTACCAATTTGATACCATGTATCATTATTGGACCTAATTCCAACAAAAATTCAGATTGGATTGGTTACATGTTTAAAGAGATTTGAGTGGGTTTTTTGATCATATATTTATATATTTTTTTCTTTATTTAATATATATACAATGTAAGTGTTTTTGTGTGAAAGTGTTAACTGAAGTGCTTCATGAAAAAATTGTTATAGGTTAGTAGAGTATAGTTAGTAGTATCTGCAAAAAACCAAATGGGCATAGGAGCTCGGAGTTTAACCATCAGTATTGGAAAAGTAAAAGTGGTGTTGTGCCATCTCCGCTTTATTCATGACTGAATGTTCTTGGACTTTCACATATCTTTGTTCTATGATGAAAATCAAAAAATTCCAAAAATCCAATCCAAAAAATTTTGCAGCATCAACCAAGACCGTGCATGCTAGCTGGAAGATACAGTGCCTTCCATAAATCCCCTCCACCACACAAGCACTGTATATTTGTTTAATTTTAAATCAAATCATTTTAAAGAGAGAGAGAGCGCGCGAGAGAGGGGCGCGCTGGGTGTACATCACATTAATTAACATCTCTGATAAGCTGAGTTGCTTTCCTGCAGACAAACTTGAGCTCTATTAGGGGACTGCGCAAAGCCGTTTATTGCCAAACGCAGGGTTTTTTGTTTTGTGCAGAGTTTAAAATAACACTGTGCTTCCCCCAGGAGCAGCATTTTGGGGGAAAAGGGATTCAAATTATCAGTTAAACAGCCTGTACAAATAAGACATCATATTAAATATTAGACAATATCTGTAGGAATGCATTAGAAATCATGTCGTCCTGTCTAAAAATGCAGTTTAATCGTTTAAATAATCCATTTAAAAACTTCTAAGTCCATGCTAACATCACGTAGGTATGCACTCGGACGTGTTTTACAAAAACCTTTGCCTTTTTTTCTTTCCTTTTTTTTTTTTTTTTTTTTTTTTTTTTTTTTTTTAAACAGAGAATAGGGTGGAAAGGGGGAGAAAATGGTTTTGATGGATCTTTTGTTCACCCAGTGGATATACCAGTTAACTAAATGTAGTGCTTTTAATGAGTCATTTAGAAGTTAACTGCAAGGGGTACTCAATAAAATTATGCCACATTCTATATATAGGAAGAAAGGTAAAAACCGAGAAAAGTAGAGATGTGTGATTTTTCATCTGGCAGCAATGTCATCTCTTGTCTTTTTATTTATTTTATTATTATTTTGTTTCATTTTGTGAAACCTTGGTACAAATAGAAATGCATTGAAATGCCAAATTACCAAATTTCCCAGAGGAACCTTCCCGAGAGATTAATAAAGTTTTATCTATCTAAATAAGTGTGAAAGCTCATATTCTACTCCTGTAGTAGAGGTTTTTTTTTTTTTTTTAAAAAGAGATGCTATTTTAAGCCCTGAGGATTTTGTTAGATTCTTGGTAAAGAAATTTTTGTCTTTTGTTTTTTTCTTGGACCTCTTCCACAATTTTTGGGAAATTAGTAAGACGACCGGAATCGTCAGTGGACTTCAATCTGCAAGGGGTGAAGACATCATTTTGATGCAGTTGGCAGTGAAAAAAAGCTATGTTTATCAGGCTGAATAAGTCCAGGCGTCTCTGTGTTGTTAGTGATGGGGCAAGTAAAGTATGTGTAGCATCTCTGCCTGTATATCCTAGTGACAGAGATTTTTTTTTGTTCATGCATTTACATCTTTCTCTTATCATCATTAACCAACATAAACATTAACACTTTAGGTTCACATGCCCTGCCTCAGGATCAAGTTGGCCTTTCTGTACGCAATGTCAAATCACAGTATACACACACACACACACACACACACACACACACACACAGATATGTCCCACCAGCACCATGCTTCGACTGAGCCGTGTATCTTTGCGTTTGAACGAGCAGAAGTGAAAACAAGCAGAGATTCCCATAAGTCTGAGCTGCAGGGGCCCGAGGCATGTGCTGAGTGTTAAGGAAGACGTTGGAAATGACAGACATGACTGAGAGCTCTGTTTTCATCAGCTCCTGGCAGCATGTGTGCGAGTTATGATTCACATGTTCCCAGCGTCCAGAGACCGCGCGAGACCAAACTTTTCTCTCTCCTCACACCCCTGTTTGCGTTACTCCAACGTGACACTTTTTTTGAAGGGCAGGAAATGAGAAGATAGTACAAAAGCTTCATATTTAGGACAGTTTAACCCTTTCTTGTGAAATTCGTTGCTGGAGCAAGGGTACTATTACAATATTAGCGTGTGAATTTAAACAATTAGCATATACATTTAAATATGTGTGCATTGTTCAAAGTTTTAATAATGTAATTGGTAAGTGTTGCCAGATGTTGACATCTGACATGCAAAATGAACGATTAAACTCAGTGGCGAACTCTGCGGTTTATCTACATGACTTCTATGAAACAATCCGCAATCATTAATGTGCGAAATATGAATCTGTAAATATTATATCTGGGGGGAAAATCATGAAATGCATATTTGATGAGATAAAATTCCTAAGGACTTGGATAATATTTGTATTGTTTTTTTTGTTGGTTTTTTTTTGGAGTGTGCTGTTATAGAAAAATAATCATGGTGTGATGCCACCTGATGCGAAGCAGGCTTAATATTACCACCCTAGAAAATAATTTTTCAAGATAGTCTTTTTTTAAATTGCTTATGAACCATCCACTATTCATGTGCCTGTGTATGTTGTTACTATAGAATCGTGTAACATAGTAGAACATGCAGATTAATGTCAAACTGTCGCCAAACTGCAGCTGTATTGGAAAATTAACAACCCAGAACTGAGTATTGTGTGACCCTGTGATATAATTACTATTAATGAGCCTAGAATTAGTCATTGCATTGTTGGAGCTTGTCGTTAACGAGTAAGGCTAAAATTTGTTTTTGTCCTAGTTTTTTCCTCATCATCTTTCATCTCATATGTGCCGCAGATTTCAGAACATCTCAAACAGCTTTCCTGAGGTTCCACTACGTATAAGCAGAATGTTCCTCTCCTCAGGATCTTTTGTCAGGGGGGGGGGGGGGGGGGGGGGGGGGGGGGGGGGGGGGGGGGGGGGGGGGGGCCCCCCCCCCCCCCCCCCATCTTTGAGTCTTTGTTGAGGAATGCCTCCGAGACCCAGTCACCTCTGAGTAATTACCTTCTCACGTTTCAGACTGGACGGCTGAAAGAACCTCTGTTTTCTACAGGCGGGTGAAGTCGTAGATGCACGTTTCTGTTCGAGACGTTTTCTGCATGAAAATAAGACGCATCTTGGGCATATTTTGCTGCCAGGTTGGGGTTTTGGCATTTTTCTCATCAAGGACTGTTTTACCAAACTCAGCACACCAAGTTTCTGTGTTGTTTTTTTTTCTCTTCTCCCATACTCGTTTGCTCTTGTTATTTTTTCTCCATCTTTCTCCAGACCAGAAACTGCAGTGTGGAAATAAGAAGCATGTGTGCACTGAAGCCTGAGTGAATTTATGTCGGAATCATTAAAACGCCATGTGAGCAAAGTGTCTATTTTTTAAGGCCAGAATTCCTTTGAGCTGCTGATCACGGGCCTGTTCGTCAATTGGTGGACACTGCTGGAGAACGTAGTGGTGAATAAATGAATGAAGGCTTAGTGACGTAGGTGCTAATTTAATAATGCCTGCTGTACTTTCATTATTTCTGTGAAAAGACTGCAGCTATCTGTCCCTCTGACTTTACTGGGGTACGTTGTTATGGCATGTAATATATCTCCGTCTCCAACATAAGGGATAGCTGTTTTGTTGCATTGTAGAAGTATTGAAGACAGTAAATGTTGGACTGCATGTTCCAGAGTGCGGTGGAGATACGTATATGGCAACGCATGACTCGGCATGGCAACATGGGAAGCCAACTGGTGTTTGAAGCTTTGTGCATGCTGTTTGAGCAGTGTACAGACGGAATAAAGGAGTAAAGTACTCCTGCATCACTATCTGGAGATAAAGCAACAGTTAATTCCATCGTTGCCACTCTGAGCAGATATGGAACAGCACTGTGGGTAAATTAGGAGACCGTTAACTAAAGGGAAAGTAGACATATTGATGAAAAACAACTCAACACTGAGTAATGCCATTGAGGCTGCTGAGATCCAACTTTCCCCCAAAAGCTGCTTGTCACCTTTTACGGATGCACCACAGAGAGCATGCTAACAAACTTAATGACAGCCTGGTACAGCAGCTGCACCAAAGCTGACAAAAAAAAAAAAAAGCTCTCCATTGTGTTGTGAAAACACCACAGGACATAGTTGGCAAAGAGCTGCCATCGCTAGAACATCTTCACAGAACTCTGTGTGTGAGGAGGACTGAGAACATCATATAAAAGACATTACACACCCTGGACACCATCTGTTTAAGCTCCTCCCATCAGACAGATGCTTCAATCTGCACCCGCACAAATCCTTCGAAACCCAGTACACCGCCATTCCATATCTGCCCACTGCAACTTTACTGCATTTGTTGCTTCTGATGCTTTATGCACATTGATTTCTTCCCTTGTTTGTTTATTTTTATTATTCTGTGTATATGCTTTATGTGCGTGTCTTAATATAGCGCACCGTTTGAGGTTGACTCAACTGCAGTTCTGTTGTCCTTGCACAATGACGATTAAGTTTTCTTAAGAATCTTAGCTCTTGAAGATCATATTGATTATACTGGTCAACAGTCATTTTGCTACTGGAATCCTGTCACCTGTACCTTATAAAATTCGACATGCTGATTCTAAATCTGAAAACCGTTTTTGTCCATCGCGTCACGTTTTTAAGTTATACGCCGGTTTGTGTTTGTTTCCATCCAATCTTGGCGATGTAAGCGATGAGCATGGGGAAAGATTTCATCAAGATATGAAGACGATGGAAAGCAGATATCAGTGAAAGTTCAATCCCAGTATGATGGGAGACTACTGTTGGTTATTGCAAAGAGAGACTAATGTACAGTACAAGCAAATGTCTCAAACATTTCTGAACATGCTGACATCACTTTTTGTGAGTTAAGAGAGCTATAAATGTAACATCTGTCTGTATGCGTGTTCATGATTGTTTTCACAGTAGTTCCTTAACACAAGTATGGTATGACATGGTTCATACTCATAGCATTGTGCCAATATGGCAATTTGTCTAAAACGGCAGCAACGTGTATCTCAGCAACCTGACGTGGTAGCTGAATTTCAATTACAAATCTGAAATCAGCGCCAGAAAATGAACTAGGAACAGTTATTAAGTTCTCAATAGCAAACAAAAAATGTTTTTTGTTGACCAGTGTTATGAATATAGGCATGATATGATTCTTTCCTTTAAGGTCAGGGTCCTGACATCTGGAGAGAATTAGGGTTAAGTTACAGAAATTTGGTGGAAGTAATGTGTATGGTGTAGGCAAACCCTAGTGGGTGTGATTTTGGTAAACGTGATGGTTCAGGTGCAGAAAGCTGCTGGATATTCGAGTGCAAGGGTCAGCATTTTGATTTTTTTGGAGTACAATTTCAAATGTACAATTTGAGTACAATTTTAGATGGTTCCACTTTTAATTGAGTGAGATTTTTTAAAACATCTACTGTTATATGTATTGTTAAGTCATTAAGTGTAATTCCTCAGCACTTTCTTCTACATGATGTGGTTATGGTGAAGAAAACATCAGCAGAAGCAAAGAAATGGCAGTGTGCCTCAGGCACCAGACGGTGCAATATACAGCGGTATAAACATACACACGCACAGAACAGCTCCTGTATCCTGTCCGGTCACTTCATCCAAGTAGCGAATGCCTAACTTTAGTGCTGCAGGGGAAAAGAGGAGATGACTGGGTCTGGTGATGTCATTATCATAAGACATGCGATATCCCTCTATCATAGTTGCTTCTAAAATCTCTCACTCTTCCTGACGGCATTTCATGACTCTTATATTTTTGCTCACCGCTTTATTATTTGCCTTTGGCAGAGGATAATCCCCAGCCAAAGAGCTATCATTATGAAAAGTGCTCTAAAGCATGGCGTATTAAATGTTATCACATTGTTTGCACGTCTGATGAGCTAAACACTCTTGAAATAGTCATCTGTGTTTCGCGAATGGGACGAAGAAATGACTTCATCCCAGACACTTTTCCTTCTTGAAAAGGAGGGAGCTTCCTGTTTTCCCATGCTTCATGAACTGTGACATCTGTGCAACATCCTGCAGCAGTCCCTACAAACAAAACTAAGACACTTGAAGGAACAACAGCTCCTTTAGATGATCCTATTTCTATTTAAGTTAGCATTATGCGCAGAAGAACTGTTTATTTTCCAATAAAATGTCTGCTTCCTCTGCGAATTTGGTACAATAATGATATCCTAAGCGTGTCAAGATACAAATCTCATGAGACATATCAGCGTTTAACGTTAGCAAACCAACAAAACTCACACTGCCTGCGCAGGTTAAAACACTAAGCGATTAGCGTTAAGCCTTTTTTATTGCAGACTTTACTGCCTCCAGGTGCCTGCTGCATGAATAGGATTAGGGCTTGGGCTAAAATAGTCCTTTAATAAAGTCAGTCTAAGGCGACGTGCTCTGACTCAAGGCTAAGTTACACAGTGAATAAGGCTTGCTCTCCTAGACCTTGCTCTGTATGCACTGCAGCGTTTTTAGTTCTACTGTAACTTCTGAGACACTGGTGGAGATGATAGTTAATGTACAGGCAACTGGAGGGATATTACAGCTGAGTGGGAAAAAAACCTGGATGAAATAATTGTTAGATAGAATACAGAGAACTGGAAGACAGTGTCGTTTCAGTTGGAGTTCGTCTTTTATTAAAGGATGGAGAAAGCTTTTGGATATTCCAGTTGCATGGAGATTAGGCTCCCAACGTGTTACAGTAAAGCTTCAAACTGCTTCATCTGCTTCAAAAGGAAAAGCCGTTGTTTTTCAATGCAAATAGGTGTCTTTTAAGTAAGAAAGATGTAGTGTGTGCTGTGGCATGAGCAGGCCTTCAAGCATCTTTTGTTCTGAGACCTCCACCCTGCCTGGAGTTGGTCAAAATATCACATAGTTTCTTGCCTCACTGCACGAAACAGCAGTTTGTTCACACTTTTACTCAAGACTTTTGCAAACACTGTTGAGTGTAAACCTTCCTCTATGTCTCTTAAGGTTTTTTGTTTGTTTAAATAGGGGGATTTTTTGGGTTGTTTGTATTTTTGGCTTGGCACTGCAACAGACATTTCTTTCTACTGCATTTGTGCATCTCTCACTGCCAACACTGCTGTATTTTTTTTCCCTCTTTGCCTGTCAGGTCTGCATTGTCAAGCAGAGTCAATATTTATCATTGGCACAGAATACCAAGACATGTGTACACTGACATGCTTATGGCAAGGCTCAGGTAAATTTACTACTTTGTAACACGGGGCACAGAACACACAAAAAGACATGCTCAGAACAAAAGAGCAACAACCGCTGACCTAATTTAACCAAATATGCCTGCAAGCGAATAAAATTCTATAAAAACACTAAATGGCCAAAGGTATGTAGATGCCTGACCATCATGGTGATATGTGATCTTTCCCTTTACTGGAATTAAGGGTCACAAACATGTTCCAGCACAAAGCAAGCTCCATGAAGATGTGATTTGCTAAGGTTGGAGTGGATGAACTCGAATGTCCTGCACCCCACTGAACACCACTGGGATGAACTGGAATGCTGACTTTACTCCAGTCCTCTTCACCCACCATCAATGCCTGATTTTCCTAAGGCTCTTGTGTCTGAATCAGCACAAATCCCCATCGTCATGCTCCACAACATAGTGGAAAGCCTTCCCAGATAAATGGAGGTTATTGTAACAGCAAACAGGGAGCTAAAAATGGAACGAGATGTTAATGAAACCCATCGATTTGATTAGTCAGGTGTCCACTTACTTTTGGCCATATAGAGTGTAAGTACTATAGGAAAATCCATCCATCCATTACTTATACCGTTTATCTGTCAGAGTCGCAAGGAAGCTAGAGCCTGTCCCAGCTGATTTTGGGTGAGAGGCAGTGTACAAAAAGATGACAATATACAAAATGCAATATAAATGGAAGAACAGTACTGGACTGGGCTAAAGTCAGGTGGGACATGACTATGGGAATAGAGGAACTGGGCAAGAGGCTAAAATCAGCCACTTCTAAACCGACTTCTTTTGAAAGTCTGTGCTTGCTATTGCAAAACGCATTAAAACATTTAAAAGGAATGTCTTGCAATATTTTTAACAATGCAATATTAAGAACAGAGTTTCCTGTAGGAGGCAGTTGAAAGGTGGTCACTATTTATCTGTTTATATTTTATTTATACTTATCTGTTTACATGTACATTTTTATACATTATTGTCTTCAACATTGCTGCTCTTATCTTATCTGTCCTATTTCTGCCATGACAAGTGCAATTTCCCACATGTGGCACTAATAAAGGATTATCTTATCTTACTGAATAAACCAGAGTTTGCAAAACTATGATGTTATGAAGTCTGCTAAACTCGTCTCAAAGCCCAGTTAGCAGACTGTTCCATAAAAGCAATTGTATATTCAGTGGATGCTGTTTTTGTTTAGCATTGTTCGAAGCACACTGCCAGCTTTAGTCTGCACAAAACTGGTTAACATGATGGTTCAGGTGCTGAAGATGAGCTTACATTACAATTAGAATATGAAAAAGGTTTCAGATATTATGGTGGGAGTGTGAGAAAATGGTGGAGATTTCAGTTAGAATACACAAAATTGGTCAATTATACAGATTAGTGTGAACAATTTTCACTTCCCCCAGTTTTTAGCCATGTAGTATTATGTTCACCAGTGTTCTGAATTCTAACCATAATCTAAAGATCTTCAGTGAAAATGGTTACTCACTTTCTGTATTTTGGGGATTCAAAGTACGTTACTGCAAGCCTCCCTCATGCATGTTAGGTTGTGGGGTTTTTTCTTCTTATAATAATAACTGCTTTTGAATTTACAGCATTGTATACATTAAAAGTGATTCAAAACAGAGCAATAAAACGAGTATATCTGAACAGTAGAAAAGAATAAAAGAGGTGAACACAGAACAAAATGAATAGTAAAATATGAAGGATTGTAATATGTAGTAGGGGTTTAAGCAGATTTTATCTAAATTGAGGATGTCTTTTAGAAATTTTGCCTTTAAGAAACATACATATATACAACCCCGATTCCAAAAAAGTTGGGACAAAGTACAAATTGTAAATAAAAATGGAATGCAATGATTTACAA
>JAQMCW010000007.1:14291126-14302392 GCA_030068335.1 Chrysichthys cranchii
CAGGGCGTGTCCCGCCTCTCACCCAGTGTCAGCTGGGATTGGCGCCAGCTTCCCCCCGCGACCCTGAACAGGATTAAGCGGCAGAAGACGAATAAAATAAATAAATAAATAAATAAAAAGACGAGAATAGATATAGAATAGAATGTTTACCAAACATTGGCCATTAAAATCAGGGGATTTGAATTAGGCTTATGGAGTCTAACATTCAATTATGTATAGCTCACATTTTATTCTTTACATTTCACAACCCATGTAAAGAATATGTATTCTAATTTAATACAGTGATTAATTGATTTGTGTTAGCTTTAATAATTTGCAGTGAGAATCCTTAAAAATGGAACACTGCTATAAGATACTGTTGTTTAAAAAAATGTTCACACAATAGTATGCAAATGTTTATTGCAAACCTGAAGGTTGAATGCTGCACTCCAGAGCTAGGATTCTACATGTACACATGATGTTCAATTTATTTTTGTTACATACTAAGCTTATTATCCAGGAGAAGAAGCATGCCAAGGTAGGTGAATGCAAACTTCCTCCACAAGCTCCTGTCTGAACAGGACAGCTGTAGCAGTAGACGTCTCATTAGCAGACATCTCTCCCCACTTTCTGTTCCCCCCCCCCCCTCTCTCTTTCCACTTCTTTTCCTTCTTGCCCTCATCCTCTGACATTTTGACTAGTGGTGTCCTGTCCATGCCGCCATTTACACCCACTTTGATTAGACACACGTTAGCATTAAACTCTGCTCTTGTCTTTGAGGCAGAGGTTAGCCCCTTAGTGTTGACACCACAAGTTCACAGGCTCAAAAAATCGACTCGGTATCTCCAAAGCGCCTGCATTTTCGTCTAATTACCGTTTCTGTGCGGCTTCTCCTCTTCAGCTTGTCACTCCTGACTTCCTCCTATTCCCATGCGGGTTCTTACAGACAGCAAGGCGTAAAAATCAAGCTGCCCCATTGGCCCTGATTGATTTTTTTTCCCACCCTGTGCGCCGCACTTCTATTGAGCAGATTTGAAAAATAGTGCTGAACATGTTTAGAGTTTTACCTATTTAGCACCCTCAATGTCTAATCCAAGACTAAATCTGAATCTGTTACTAATAATTGAATGTACAGTGGAACCTTGGCTTGCGAGCGTAATTCATTCCGGAGACGTGCTTGTAATCCAAAGCACTCATATATCAAAGCGGGTTTCCCCATAAGAAATAATGGAAACTCAGATAATTTGTTCCACAACCCACAAATATTTATATAAAAATGACAAAATATAATACAAAATATAAAGTAAAAATACATAAAACTGTCACGAATCTGCTCGCGCAGAGCGCGCGTGCAGCGCACCTGTTCTGAGCACTCCCAGTAGCGGTCCCAGTAGCTTACGCGAGGCAAGAACAGAAAATCTCTGATCTGTGGTATCAAAATCCTCAGTGAGATCAAGTATTACATTATGGTCAGTCATTTACTGCTTTAAGCAATGCTGTTTCCATGCTGTGATGAGGCCTAAAACTTGCCTGAAAGATTTCATGTATGTGTAGGTCTGGGGTCGCAGAATTGCTTAATGTTTAGTCAACCAGTAAAGAAGTAGTCAATTAGTCATCTTTTCCATAGATAAAGCAAAAAGATATCGCAATTTTTAGCCAGTTTTGTCTGTGTACCAACCTGCTTCAGTGCACTTTTAGGCTGTACATTTAACAACGGAAGTAAATAAATCTGTACAATAAACAGATAAAATGCACCAGTATTTTGGATGGATGGGCTGGTGGCTAAGCTGAAATTTTTAATTCTGAAACTGAGAGCATGCAGAATGGACGCTTCTTATATCTTAATGATGGATGCAGCATGCTTTGTCTGCAGCAGCATCTGGAAGGCTTTTCTGTCATGCTTTCAACTCCAGCCTCAGTATCATCCAAAATCAAGTCTGGATCAGCCTCTTTGAGACGGTCGGATAGTGACGTGCAACTTGCGGATTTTACACAGCACTGGTCACAACGCTGGCTTTTTTATGTTATATAAAGGACAGCAAAAATAACTGCAGGGGGATTACAGATGTGCATAATTCTCCACTTCATGCAAAGTGATGAGATCAAAGTGTTACCAGTCTAGTGAAGCAAAAGTTTAAAAAACAAAACAAAACAAAAAACCTTAATGTGATTCTCATGCAGGTATGAGCTCAAACTTTTCTAGGATCTTTGAGATAAGTTTGGAAGTATGACAAGATTTTGGTACATATGTTATGCTAAGGGAGGAGATTATTGTGTTTAACAGTAGTTTGATTGCTTCTGGTAGTATTTCAGGATATTGGATTGAGGGAAATGGTGTGGTCATATTGCAATTTGTACAATTAGATACCCAACTGATGCTAAATTCCTATTCTGCTTTTTTTGTGTTTAACTTTCCTACTGTACTAAACAAATGTAAATAATAATGTAGGATATTTATTATCTTTTATCAATATGGAGAGACTTGCTGATTTAGAAACAGCAGCACATTGTCTGTATTTAAGTTTGGGAAGCACACCGATTTAGTTTGAAGCCATTTACAACATTTCAGTGATCTGTATTAAAATGCAAGTATTTCCATTGTACCATGGAACAAGATTTCACTGCAGCTGATTTTCATTCAGTCACTTCGTCACAGTCACACAGTTGTCTAGGATCAGAGGGCAAACGAATACAAGTCAATAAATCTTGGTGATTTTCAATAAAGCCGGCTGGTCAGTGTGATTGTGCAGTTAATGCAGCAGTGAGACGACGTGAATTTTAACACAGTTCCAATAAAATGAGCTCGTGATGAGAGATTATTTTGCACTAGGGGAGGGAAACTGTGCTTTTTAAATCGATGGTAATCGTCGGTATAAGATCAAGGACATATCTGCTGTAATGTGTGGCCTGTGGTTTATTCTGAGTGATGCATCCTGAGTCTAATATTGCCTCATACCCTGCATTCAGATGACCTTGTGGGTTATTAAAATGTATATTTGAATTCTCAGATGATTTTTCTACTAAAATAAGTAGTTTAGAGTAAATCATGTAAATATAGTTGTATTGGCACATATGTGCTTCTCAGTGAATGTACAGCATTCTTTCTTATGATTTTTTTTTTTATGTTAATAAAAACTATTTTAAATTTGTTGAATTCATATCCATTTTTTCTGGGTATTGCCTAGGGGATTGTTGATCATTAAGATAGTGTATTTATCTGTATCTGGGAAAGCTAGCCTCATTTAAAGCAACTCATTAGTTCTTAATACAAGTTTCTGTTTGGTAAAACACATTAAATCCCTGATCAGTGATTTTTTGATTCATAATAAGCAAGTTGGTGTAATTACATCTAATAATTAGCAGTCCTATTCCAGATCATAGGTGGTGGCAGTGATTCGGCATTATTTAATTTTATGCTAATTATATTATATTACTCAAACAAACCTTTTTTGAAATTTCCAATATTTTTTGTATAGCTTGAGGAACAGACCCAGCCTCCATGACGCCTCAAGGCAGCTAGCAGATGGTTGGTTTAGCTTTTTTTTTTTCCCCACTGCTGCCTGACCCCTGTTCAAAGACTATAGGCTACATTTGCAAGAAATGAGAATAGCACCTTTCTGACTGGGATGGATAGAAACTGAACACCCAGATTTGCCCTCACAGGTAGCCTAGTTATTAATATAACCAGAATGTTTTCAGAGCAACACTTGCACATACAGCAGTCCAGTGACTAAAACCTGTGGTAGATTCTGGCTTTTTGACCTGGCCGAATGCCGGTAATTTGTTGCCGGACTATACTGGCACGTCGGCCAGTCAGATCAGACGAAAACAAATGGTGGATGCAACACAGAGGCTGCAATGACAGCTTAGGGGCAATCCAGGTCATCACCAGGGTCAGCAAGAGCCAGTGGTCAAGGGTTAAAGGTCTGCCTGCTAAAAGCACTTAACATTGTCCATAAACATTAAGTGCTCCAGAGAGCATTATCGGGTTTTAAAAATAACCCTGACAGTCTTCTGTGCGGGACCAGGTCATGTCTCCTGGCTCGCAGCCACTAAAAACGAGGTCACTACTCCACCAGTCACAGGATGGTGACATCATATCCTCATGATCCCCAGCAGTCCTGGGCAAATTGGGTCAACTGCCTGACTGTTCTGACCCTGTGTTATCTATTGTTGTGGCTCATTAGAACAGATGTCTGAGGGGTCCGATTTTTTTCAATTGAATACCTTGTTATCAGCTAAAAGAAAATAATTGGTTTTTATTATATGTGTGTAGTAAATGTCAGTTAAGGACATGCGTCCTCTGTTCCTATCAATATGATGCATAGGAACCTTTGGAGAACTATCGAGTTTAAGAGCACTCATTTCCTATAAGAATAAAAATAGTTCTAAGTATGAAAATTATGAGCAATACATGGCTAATCTTTTGTCATTATAAGGGCGGCGCAGTGGTGCAGTGTGTAAAAGTGACTCCTCACAGCTCCTAGGTCATTGATGCAATCCTAAACTGTGTCAGTGAGGGTTTCCTCTGTGTTTTCTTGTTTCCTCCCACCTCCCAAAAACATGCCAGTAGGTGGATTGGCTAAGATAAATTGGTCTGAAGAAATCTCTAAATGTGTGTGTGCATGTTGACTTGTGATGGACTGATGGCCAGTTCAAGGTATATTCCTATCTTGCCCCCAGTGTTCCTGGGATATGCTTCAGATCCACTGTGACCGTGACCCTGCTTTATGTTCTGCACTAATGCAGCTTTTTTTACCAAATATGGCATTATGTTTTCTTATTTTTCCTAAGTGTTTGAATAATTGTCCCTTTTATATCTGTTTGCTTCATGTGCCAAACTAATTCATTCCTTCTGACAATTTAATTAATCCTTATTTTGATCATACAAGATGTAGGACTGAATCCAGCACCAAGATTGGCTCTTACAGTTTAAATCTTAAGTAGATTCCTTTTTATAAACACTGGAACAATGTGATGTATTTACACTGCTTAAGTTCACTCTGTTTATAGTTACTAGGACAATTTGGATGGCAGTGAATGATGCCCACAATCAAGAACACACAGAGAGACAAAAGAAAGAAATGCTTTGAATTGGAGAAAAAAAATATATTAAAAGGGATTTCTTGAAAGAAATTGAAATTGGCTGACTTGATAAAAAAAAAAAAAAAACATAATAATAATAATGAGAGGGGAAGACAGGCAGACAGAGAGAGAGAGAGAGAAAGAGAGAAAAAACTGCTGTGTGAAATGCTAATCCAGTGAGCTGTCAGCCGACTCAGTGTGCTCTCTTCTCCTCTTCGCTCGCTGGAAGTTTCGAGTAAACAGTCTCTGCAGGATTATCAGCTTCCCAACCTGATCAACGACTGTCTGCGTCTAACCGGATTATGGGATGTTTCCGGGGGAAGAACTGCAATCTCTGTCAGCCTTCTGCTCCTATTGACCAATTAGTAATCAGTCTGGCCAACTGTTCATGACATAACGCTCAGGTCCTGTACACTACTGAGCCATATTCTGTCCCACTGACCCAGGCCAATGCTGAAGAATTTATAGCAATGCAGTCATAAAACAGAAGACTAAAAGATGTCCTCAGGCTCAGAGATCATCCTGATGGGCACATGTGTAGGCAGTAGTGGGAGTGGAAATAAGAGATGGAGGAAATCCAGCAGCTTGGTCTTTTACTTCAAATGTATGAAAACAAGCCATTCTTTAGACCTTTTCATACTGGTGCTCCCCGAGTTACGATGGCCCGACTTACGATTTTTCTAAGTTACAATGAAAGTTACAATGACAATTGCAATGTGCTGAAAATGATAAAATATTTATAAAATATTTAAAATTCATGGGCAGGCATCACTGACAGGCCAGCATAACATTGGATAACATGCGCGGACGTTTGGATGACACCCGGGAGTATGCGGGCGACACCAGGAAGTACGCGGACGATGCCCAGATCACTTGCCTTGTGCATTGCCTCACTCTCTCACGCAGTTACCTTGTGTATCGGTGTACTGTACAGCACATTACCGCTTGGTTTTTTTTGTGTGCTTCAAGAGCTAATTTTAATTCAAAAGCATGTCTTCTACAGGAAAAGACTCCTGGGTAGGCTAGGCTAAGCTGGGCTAAGCTACGATGAGATACCTAAGCTAGGCTAGGTGGTTCAACAGTGGTATGACATACGATATTTTCGCCTTGCGATGGGTGTGGTGGAATGCATCTCCATCGTATCGACAATACTACCTGTCCATATTACAAAATATTTTTCATGTGTATTACCATCAGTGCAAGATGTTGACCCCTCATTTTGGCATTATTCCATTTTGGTAAAAAATTTTAAATGGGTAATTTTTTCCCCCAGGATGGTGGCATGGCAGAGCCCCAGGGTCTCCTGTTCAGACATGAGCTTACGTTAATGTCTGTGTAGAGTTTCCTCCTGGTTCTCCATTAGGTAGGAAGCTACACTAAATTGCCCCTGGGTGTGAACGAGGGTATGAATCCAGGTTGTATTTCCAGCACACACCAGCAATTAAGATGAATGAATGAAGAAATAAATAAATGAACTTTGGCCATGACTAAACATAACTGTTTAGCAACAAGTCACATGATCTGGATATATTCTTAAACCTTCAACTAATGCATGGATTTATCTGTGACAAGGTTGCGTAATCTGTTTGAGATCATGTCACTTGCATACATATTAGATCCAGGTTTTCCCACTTGACGTTGCCATTGGTTAGCAGAATTATTTATTGTAGCAGCCATCGGGTGTTTGTGTTTGCAGTTTGTGTTTACTCAGAGAGCGTTAGAGATGAATGGATGTTTGAATATTTTCAGCCTGAGCGCTCTGTTGTAAATTAGCTTTCCATACACCACTAGCGCTTGCAGAAGAGACAGCGCTTATCCGTTCCAGTTGGCCAGAAAGAACCTTTTCTCATATTTTTACTTCTCTAGTTCTCAAGTTCCAGCTTAATGGAATAATGACTTTATTATTATTATTATTATTAGAGCTGTTGTTGCTAATTCTGCTTCATCCAGTCTCCCTATTTTCTTTGTTGTTTTTGTCTGATAGTTCTCTTATATTTTAATAGTTTTTATTACATTCTACATGCTAGTTAAAGTAAGTTTTTAATTTGTCTACTCAGGTTAATGCTGGGAACATCATAGCTTATCTGGATTTCAGCACATCAAGACCCAACCTTAATGTAGGGAAGGTTAAGGGAGCACTAGACTGAAGTGAGAGAAATTTGTAAATGTATACAATTACGCTCCTAGTTGCAGGCTTAAAAGAAAATAATACTTCTAGATGTGTTTTAAGTTTACTTTTCCTAAAAGTGTAAAATTCAAATCAAATGCAAACTCAGAAACTTGAGTGTGGGGCAAGTCATATTGTGTGCTCTGGAAGTCAAATGAAATTCCCATACATTGTAAATCTTTACTGTTCAGTTAATGAGAGAGGGAAATGATTGGGAGCCCTCATCTCTCTTGACCAATTTTCCAAATTTGGAGTATTTTCTTCTTCCATATACTGTATTGGTAGAAAGCACCAAAATATAATTCAGGGATATTAACAGGGATACACTGGAAAAGAAATAAAGATTTAGAGGCAATATTTACACATTAAGTGAACTTAAATAAATTTTTCCTGTTAAAATGATTGGGAGGTAAGACCTCTGTTCAAGATATGCCAAAGTCTTTTCAAACAAGACTTTAAAATTCTGTTTAAATAAATTGGATATAGGCAAATATTTTAAGTGCAAACAACGCTAAACCCAAACTAGGGAAGCTGAAGATACTAGGTTGCATCTTCTTATGTTCTCAGTCACGTTCTTAGTAACATGGTTATCCATTTCTGATTTTCTACACAGGTTTGCCAAAATCGAGATCGGCGCCTCTGCTCCCATCATCCCATTCCGTGAGACTGTGATCCGCCCACCCAAAGTGGACATGGTGAACGAGGAGCTTGGACGCCAGCAGAAGGTTGCCGTTATCCATCAAACCAAAGAGGAGCAAACCAAACTCCCAGAAGGGGTTCAAATAGATTCAAGCGGCCTGGTGACCCTCACCACTCCCAACAAAATGGCCACAATCGGAGTTCGGGCTGTTCCGCTACCCGAGGAAGTTACCAGACTGCTGGAGAAGAATGCAGAGCTGATCCGAATCATGGAGCACTTCAACCTGCTAGCAAGAGAGGGCAAAGCTTTAGAGATTAGCTCAAAAACTCTGGAGGAAATTCGTGCTTTTAAGGCTGAATTAGAAAGGCACCTTCAGGGCCGCAAGTGGAGGAATGCAGTGGAGCAAATCTGGGCATTTGGACCGCGTCGCTATGGCCCCAACATTCTTCTGAACAATGTTGAAGGATACCAAAGGCCATCAATCTGGCAGTTTCTCAATTTAGAGAAGGAGAAAAGTGAAGGCGCCACGCTGCGAGATTTCGATAACAGCATCGGTAGTGGGTTCCAGCTGGCCACGCTTTCAGGCCCCATGTGTGAGGAGCCGCTGATGGGCGTCTGCTTCTCCGTGGAGAGCTGGGACATGAAAATCCCATCTCAGACAGTGCAGAAGGACTCACAGGACGACTCTGTTTCTCAACAGATTTTGCAGGCAAATAATAAAGAATGCGAGCTTGGAGAAGACAGTGAGGCACAGAGCAGGCGTCGAGACATGGCCGACTGCTACGGGCCATTTTCAGGTCAGCTTATTGCTTCCATGAAAGAGACGTGCAGGTACGCCTTCCAGGCAAAGCCACAGCGCCTCATGGCTGCCATGTACACCTGTGAGATCATGGCTACAGCTGAGGTCTTAGGTAAGCAGAATGCTCTACTGCCTTTAAAATAAAAAATCCACCCTGCGCAAATTGCATAATGTTTTAACAATTACTATGTGATCTTCAGTGGCATCCCATTTTATGCCCTTCATCTTTATCTAAATAAGCTTCATGTTTCTTTAGA
This sequence comes from Chrysichthys cranchii, assembly GCA_030068335.1. Classification (NCBI taxonomy): domain Eukaryota; kingdom Metazoa; phylum Chordata; class Actinopteri; order Siluriformes; family Claroteidae; genus Chrysichthys; species Chrysichthys cranchii. The sequence goes on from JAQMCW010000007.1 coordinate 14,300,054, forward strand.
GAGAACATGATGCAGCAGTGATTTAATCCTTTAGTCTGTCCATCCCTCTCACCTTCATATCTATACATCCACAAACAGATAAAGTTCAGTGGTCATGCTAATACTTGTGTCCTTGATCAGAGGCATCATGCTTGATGTTTTTTTTTAGCTGGCCTAGCTGAGTTGGTTGTCAACCATGTCCCCTGCCTGGCTGTTATCCATTATGTATGCGATCACTGATTTTTTTTTCTCTCTCCTGTTAACCACCATTTTCCCCTTTGTAACTGCACCAGCAGTGTCCCCCTGTGACCTCAGCACATCACACAACCACTAACTTCTCCTCTGAATAATCAGATTACAGCATCAACCAACAAATTAGCTCCAGGCTTGCTCAACATATCACAAATAGTTCAATATAAACATATTTAATGCGTTTCAGGGTGGATTTTTTTTTCCTTTTGGTTTTGTCATGCCATCTGTATAAACATACAGTTTGATGTAAGCTCACCTCCTTATTCACATTGCAACACACAAAACCATACAAGAGTTCCAGTGTGCACCACTAAACACTGTGAATCAAACAACTGTGCATGAAAGGAAGAAATTCTAGACAGGTAAAACCTTGTTTTTGCATTACTACAGGTGTAAATTACGAAAACTACTAAGCTACAGTTCCAGTAGAATGACGTGAAAGCTTTACACTTCGACTCAAATTAAGTCACGCTGTTGAAGATGGAACATCACATGTCCAGACTGTCACCATTTCGATTTTTCTTATTCGCCACCAACCACATTGAAAATGTTAGCTTTCACCACAAGTATAGCTAAGCAGTTTGTCTTGAGAAGCATTGCACATAGAGGTTTTGCATTGTGTAACATCATCCATTTGTTGGAATGGTGTAACACTATTGTGTCCCAGCACATGTGCTTTTGATCTCATGTTTGCTGTGCGTGAGGGATACATTGGCGCAATGCAACTTCCATGTGCATTCATGGTCAGAGAGGTGAAATGTCAAAATGCAGGGTGTTTTTTTTTGTACTCGGATTTGGAGCATACTTTCTCTGGGTACATTTGTAGTCGAGATAAGTAACTTTTTCTTCAGTGAGAGTTTTTAATTTAATGGTTCTAGAGCAGGATCCTGGTTCTACACAAAAACCTACAACAGTTGTAATTCACCAGACTAAATACATACAGTTGGTTAGACAAAATTTGAGGAGGTTTACCTGACTGAAATCTGCAGCATATTAAACACCCAGAACAGGGTATTGACCAACATTGATTTTTTTTCTAGTAGACCAAATCTACTATGTTACTCCTAAAACTACAATAATGTGTATTTATTTCATTGATGGATCATTGTTTACTTACCTAACAACAAAATAATTATATGTTAACCATGCATGGGCATCTGTTTTTACTTTTGGAAGTTTTATACACTACTGATTTTAATTTTTTTTGGTAACATACTGGGTTTTTTTTTCCCCTTTCTGATAAATATAAGAAACATCCTAGCTGATTTTGCAACATGGCCTGCTTGCTTTTGATTACAACAAGGCAAAAGTGATCAGACTAAACATGGGAGAAAGTTCCATGTAGGTGAACTTGAACACATTTCTGTCCCTTAAAAGCTGTGCACTTTTGTTTTTTGGGGGAAAAATGATGAAAATGACAGAATGCTATTATTAAATTGCCTTCACATCAGCTAGGTGCTTTTTCTCTTTGCATAATGATTTCATCAGTGACATGTGGATAAAGATGTCCCTCCAAGAAACTGCATATCAGACTAAATTTTGAAGTAGGAACGAGAAAGCAGATCAAAGACCAAAAGACTTGCAATGTTAAAATTGTCAGAGCTTTTCATAGGAAAAAAAAGTGTGATGTACTGACATTTACACAAAGCAGTGATGCCGTTCATAGCAGCAAACAGATTTCTTATAATTCGGATAAAAAGATAAATGCCATCTATTTGCATATAATTTCTTGTGTGTAATTTCAATTTAATATTGTTGATGGAAAGGAGTTTCTCTTTCAGATTAGTCAAATATGATATTTATTTTATATTATGATTTTTTTTTTTTTTTTTTTTTTTTTTATAAATATTTTTAAAATTATTATTATAAAAATCATCCTTTTTTCTTGCGGCCCTAGCATGAACATGCAGCCAGTGTCAAACAGGGAACCAACTTTATTACTGGAATGTTAAGTCATAATATCATTATTAAGTCAAAACCTGATTATTTTTACACAGTTTTGAGAGAGCTAGTAAAATAATAGTTTTAGTATTTATTCAGATGAATTTTGGCAAACTAAATACATGCCCTTCGGTTGCTATTCAAAGTAACGTTTAGACTTTTATATA
>JAQMCW010000007.1:14314718-14327881 GCA_030068335.1 Chrysichthys cranchii
CAGTGCATGAGGTCATTGTATCTCTCTCTCTCTCTCTCTCTCTCTCTCTCTCCCTCTCTCTCTCTCTCTCTCTCTGTGTGTGTGTGTGTGTGTGTGTGTGTGTGTGTGTACGCACGTGTGGAGCTGCAACCATTGCGTCATACCCGTGGCACCTGCTACCGGCTGTGTCTTTGTGCGTGCGTGCGCGCGCGTGTGTGTGTGTGCGCGCGTGCGCACATATGCTGCTCTCCATAATGAGCATTCTGTCAGACTGCCTTTCTTGACATTAGAGACAATAGCGAGACTTAAAATGAATAATAATTTCGACACTTCCACTGGGACGTTGTTATCGCACCGTGTATTTCTGGCCCATTATAGACCATAAACCACCGTTTAAAACATGATAGTCAGAAATAACAGCATTTATACTTAATTAGCAGCGCATCCCAAACATTCTTTGAATTTATAAAACAACAAATGATTATTTCGATGACGTAAGGTCAGGACCAAATTTTTACACATTAATTTGCTGAACAAATGGTATGTTTTCATAGGTCACTGACGAGCCATGATTTATTCTGGGTGTTGATTTAAAGCCCACACGAGCAGCAGGAGTAACGTGCAGTGGTGTCTCGGTGTGTTGTGGTTATCGCAATGGGACAGTCATCCTCCAGCTTTAATGTAGACCCTGGAGGATTGTTCCAGCGTTACATCGATGTCCCATTACTGATTAAGTGTACAACAGAGGTTTTTTTCCTCTTTCTTTCCTTCTCCTTGTGATTATTTAGCGCAAAATAGTCATTCATTCATATTTATTCGTCTTCTGCCGCTTAATCCTGTTCAGGGTTGCGGGGTGAAGCTGGAGCCAATCCCTGCTGACATTGGGCGAGTGGTGGGACACACCCTGGGCGGGTCGCCAATTGACCGCAGGGTGACACACAGAGACAGACAACCATTCACACTCACATTCACACTTACGGGCAATTTAGAGTCGCCAAGTAGCCTAATCCCCACTGTGCATGTCTTTGGACTGTGTGGAGGAAACCCACACGAACACGGGGAGAACACGCAAACTCCGCACAGAAAGGCACCTGTGCCAAACCCGAGGCTCGAACCCAGGGCCTTCTCGCTGTTAGGCGACAGTGCTAACCACTCAGCCACCGTGCCGCCCTAGTCATTCATTCATGTTGATTTTCTACGCCATTATTTTTTTGTTGAACTGTAAGTAGTAACAGTTTCATATCAGGCTGGCTGAGTTCATTGGCAATGGTTTTTTGTTTTGTTTTGTTTTTTATGGCTTCCAAGTTAAAACTTTTGATTAGTTTCTTGGAGTGTGTGTAACTTCACTTCTGTTCCAACAAGTTTGGTAGAGATTCGAGAATCTCAGAAACTCATTTCGCAACTGGAAAATAATGATCCCCATCTCCAACAAACATTGTTCTTGGCAATATATTTATAAATTTGTGTTGTTGTTGTTGTTGTTTTTTAATAATTATCTCAAAGAGGCCAGTTGCAACTATGTTGTAATATAATATTGCAGTTATAAAGTATTAACCGATTATCAGCATATGCCTAATTGCTGCTGAATAAATCTATACACGTCCTCCTGGTATGAGCCTTCGCTACATTTCGTGCTGCTGTCACTCATTTGTATTTTTGCACAAGGACGTTTTTTTGCACAATTTCTATCTAAAACTATCTATTTACTCCAATACATATCATGCTGCATATCACTCTTTTTCTATTCTTGTCATATTGACATTACTACTATTCCAATTATATTTATTTATCTACCTTCTCACGCATTATATTCTTACTCCCAAGCTGTTATAATTTACCTTGATTTATCCGTGAAAGATTAAAAAATATCTCATCTTAGCTTATCTTTCACTGAAACAGTCAGGTGATGATATAAACAATAAGGGATATGACCTAGTAGAGCATGCTATTATAGGAAAATAATCAAGCCCAAAGTAAATTATTTCCTAATTACAGCATGCATCGAATTGTGTTAGTCTTCTAACCACAGCAATTTGGCAGTGATTAAATTTTTTTAATTAATTACAGAATCAGACATCATGCGTTCTTTTTCTTTTCTTTTCTTTTCTTTTTTTTTTGTTTAGCCTTGTGAAACTTCTACTATACAAGTTAGTTGTGTTCTCGCTTATGTCCCTCACCAGCCTGTGCTTATTGCAGCTCTTCACTTTAGAGAGAATATGCAAAGCCCAACATTTTGACTTTCTTGTCATTTCGGCTTTAGCTCGGACTGTTCCAGAACACTGACACTGGAGTCTCCTTCCAAAATGAACATCTCTTCACAGAAAATTTCACCGTCTCGAAAGCCAGACATGGATTTTGATTTGTTTATGCTGAGTGTCCCAAATGTGAATGAACTGAGATAGCACATTAGAATGTGTGTGTTAATGTAAGCCTTCTGGCCAATTAGAATGGACTTTCATGGATGGATGCATGTACTTTATTGATCCGCATTGGGAAATTTTCAAAATCCAAAATAATATTTTAGCATCTGATAATGCCCAAATAATGTTGTAGTATAAATGCTGTAAATAATGTGCATCCACTTGTTTTATATTTTTAGGTGTTTTATGCGAGAAGTATTCTCAGTATGTTTTTGGTGTTCCTCAGGTCATCTCCAGCGATCCGTTCTGGGTGCCCACTACTGAAGAAGAATATCTCCACTTTGGAGAAAAGGCCGATTCAGCCAATCAGGCACTGAAGTACGTGAATGCTGTTCGGAAGCGCAAAGGGCTTTACGTGGAGGAGAAGATCGTCGAACACGCTGAGAAACAACGGACTCTCAGCAAGAACAAATGAACTGTCCTTCACAGACATGTATTCCTGCGTTTTTGAAATTTCCCTCTTACCTCGTGACGCCTTTCAGCTGAATGGGTGTTTTAAATCCAACATTGTGCTGAGTTTTAGATGGATAGTTTAGTCGCTAATTTATTACAAACAAACCAGCTGTGTAAATGATAATACATATACAAACAGCAGTCTGGATTATTACATGGATGCAAACCTGGCATAACTGGTATCTCTGCATAATTCTGCTGACTACAAAAAAGTTCTGTGGAAATTAGAAAACCATGGTGGACATTACTGCAAGTATATACTGGAAGTATTTCATATATTTTAGAATAAAGGTTTTTTTGTTTTTTTTTTAATGTAGCGTCATGATATAATTTGTTCTAAAAGGTCTGGCAAAGATAACACGACAGTTTCATATGTTGGGTACTTAATTTACACCGAGTTTGTGTAGCTACATGGCGTTATTACATGACTGTAGTTATGCGAATATTTTTGACCAAAGTGAACTCAGCATAATGTTGGTCTGAACTGCGTACGATGTTTTTTTTTTCACAGGAATTTCTTGACGGATTTGAGGTTTAAGTATTATATAATAAACAGCCTTCCAGCTAACATCTGGTGAGGCCTTATTGCCAAGCACTTCTTTGTTCCTTGAGCTTTTCTTAAAAATTATAGTTTGATGAAAGAATTAAGCTTACTTTTACCTTTCCCCCTTACCCTAAATGGAGTCAATCAGCCAAGACTTCCATTACTTGTTAGCTACATGAGCTCCAGTACAGAACTAAAACAAAGAAACTTGGACACCTAAAACACCTTGGCTGATCAACTGTATTTGCAGTAAAGGGAACATTGTGTAAAATTAGATTTTTCACTGAACCATTACTTTAATTTAGTGCAGTTTTGGAGCTGCGTTTCATCCGAGTTTCCCTACGTGGTGTGAAAAACTCCCCAATGGCGAGAGGCAATTGGATAATTGACTAGCCTAGCCTTCTCCTAGCATTCCCCAATGGATTTCATCATGCAGCCTATTAAGACCTTAAATTAAGTTGTGGGGAAGAAAAAAAAACAAGTACAGTGAATTTCAGGGATTAGAAGCATTGAATTATTTTTGTGGAACAAAGACATTATTAAATGAATTAGAAGCTAGGTCTCTTGTGTATTTTTTTCTCATTAAAACGCACTGAAAACAAACAAAAAAAACAATTATCTAAGTGCAGTTCAATGGTTTGATCAAAATATGAATTATATGTTGTCTCTGTTTTCAATATGGGGGGAAAATGGTAGCATTTTCATATTCCTTTACATGATAGCTATGTACTAACTAGTCAGAGATCATCTTGGTCACAGAGCCTTGCTGCCTGATGTTAAGATTTAAGAAATTTAATAAACTTCAGAGAAAAAGCACTAATGTTTGACCTACCAGTAAAAAAAAAAGGTTACAGTGAATGCCCAAAAGTCTGTGAACACCTGACTATTACGTTCGTGTTTGCTTTTTAAATACTGCACTCCAGAGTTGGTCACCACTTTACTGAAAATGAATAAATGTGACTACAAAATTAACCAAGTAAAATAAGGTGCTAAACTATGAATTAGCTACTAAATCTCTACTAGCAATACAGTTCTTAGCCAGCCTATAGTCTCACTACTGCCTTGTTATGAATGACCAGTACAATGTGCTCCAGTTACAGGTTAGATTTTTTCATCTAATAACCAACTTGGCTATAAGGCCTCTCCACACTAGCATTGTTTTGCTAGCTGGTTTTATTTAGCTAAAGTTATTTTCTTGAGCAAGCTTATACCACAACAATTAATTTAAAATGACATGCTATTATTTAATGTTGTGTAATGTCAGCAAAACAAATTATTACCAGGTATCACTTTTTTAAATCACGGTATAATGACTACATTAATTTTCTCACTTTTTCTTGAAACTAGCTGAAGTTGTTACAAAGACTGACCCGAGATTTCTTCCACAGATTATAAGAAAAATACACATCTTCCTAAAAAAGCTTCACTATATCATCTATTATACATTTTTCTGTGTTAAAAAGCTTTTATTTTGCTTTATTATTAGCCCCAGATTATGTAGAAAGCTTTATAAGGCCCTTTGAATTAGCAGTTATTATAGACACGATAACATTACCGGTAGCTTTTGGCACTTGACGCAAGAAGCATGACACACACATTAAGGTATGTAAAAAAAAAATTTTATAAAAACTTTCTTGTGTAAATATCTCATTTCACAACGTATATATCTGCGGCTTATAGTCTGGTGCGGCTAATATATGTAAAAATATTTTTTCCTTTTAAAATTTAGTGGGTGGGGCGTATATTCCGATGCGCTCTGTAGTCCAGAAATTACGGTAATTCATAGTAGTTATATGATCACTGAATAATTATATTTCATATGATGTAATTAGCTGAGTTACACAATAGCATCTTTTTATTAAAAAAAAAAAAAAAAACCTTCTAGCTAAGCAGAAACTTCTTCCATCCAGCCTGAGGCTTTACATGATTGATCTGCAATGCTGAAGCTCTACTGACCCAATGTGGTAAGCATAGATATGATTTGATAAACTTGATGGTATTTGATTAAAAAGTTTGGCTTTTATTTCAGAAAGTTTCAGCAGTTCCAGAATGACTATGTTGATCTTTGGCCTCCCTGATGGAAAGCCATCCAAGATCAGTGTTTTGCTTTGCTAACCATCCAGTGTGGCGGTTCGACAGAGAAATCTGATCCTCAGTCGGCTATACTGAGCCTACAGAGTAATGCACAGCGGTCCTCTGCTGACCTCCATGATGCATTCAGCTAATGGAGCTAATTTAGCAGAGCAGAGGGCTTTAGACAAATCCATCAGATAAAACTCTGGTGGTACATCTGATAACACTCTGAACTTATGCCAATCAGGGAGTTTCCTCTCCGTGCTTTAACATGCATTAGGCTCGTAATCTTGTTAGCTAGAGTAAGAAGTTTGATGTCAAGATGAAGTTTGTCATTGTGCTGTTCAAAGGAATCTTCTCAAACTGATTGGTTGCAGCACAGAGTTTATTTTTATGCATTAAGCAGCTTTCTCCACAGACAGCCATCTGAGAGTTGTCAGTATTAAATAATACCTGCCGGGTCACTAACAAGATGAAGAAGTGCCTGTTTATTTAAGCGCCGCCTTGGTTTAGATTGAGCGAATGCCATAAGAGTAAATTTGAGTACATGGCAGTAATGGCTGCAGTACACTTCTGTCTGAAGAGCTACTTCAGAGAATAAATAAATACAGGGCAGCGCAACAGTGCAATGCTAAAACAATACACATATACAGTTCCCTCCCCACATATTGGAGCGGCAAGGCTAGTTCTTTTGTTTTTGCTATACGCTGAAGACTTTTAGGTTTGAGGACAAAAGATGAATTTGAGACAGCAGATTCCAACTTTAGCTTTCATTTCCTAATATTTACATCTGAAACAACTGAGAGCATGGCACTTTTGGTGGCACACCACATAATTTTTAGATGAGCAAAAGTATAGGAATAGACCATCTTAAACTTCTAGTTCTTTTACATCTTTATTCCCTCTTCTACCTGAAGTTGATGTGTTCAGGCTGTGTGAGAGGTGGAGTACCCCTTGGACAGGTCACTAGTCAATCATGGGGCTAACACAGTGAAATAGACAGTCATTCACACCTATTGGCAATTTAAATAGGAGTAGCCATATAGTGTAATCCACATGTCTTTGGATTGTGAGAGGAAACTGGAGCACCTAGAGGAGGGGTCACCTTTCTCCTGAAATGCATGCTCAGTTGGGTTGTATAAAACCTTCCATTTCCCCCCCTCTTGAACCACTTTGTACTGTTGGCAGTATGTTTTCGGTCATTGTCTTGCTGCATGATGAAGTTCTTCCCAGTTAGATTGGGTGCATTTCTGTGTATGTTAGCAGAAGTTTTCTGTAGACTTCTGAATTACTTCTGCTGCTACCATCAGGAGTTACATCAGCAATACAGATTAATGAGCTCATTCCAGAAGCAGCAATGCAAGCCCCAACCATGACACTACCACCACCATGCTTGACCGATGAGTTCATATATTTTAGATCATGAACAAATACTTTCTTTCCCCACACTTTCCATCACTTTGGTAGAGGTTAATCTTGGTAATCTTGGTTCCAGAACTAATCTGACTTATCTCTGTATTTCTTTTTGTGGATTTTTCTTAAAAACTGTCACCATGCTTGACATCAATGATGTTGTTTTCTTTGGCCAACCTGTTCAAGGTATGGTTCTTAGTACACCAGTATTTTTTTTGTTTTGTTTTGTTTTGTTTCTTTTTCAGGACATTCCAAATTGTTATACTGGCCAAGCCCAGTGCATGTGCAATGGCTGTGATTGTATTTGTTCTCTTTTGAATCTTTGTCTCAGCTTCAAAATGGCTTGTGGTTATCCCATAGACAGCTCTCTGGTCTACATTTTGGATTATCCTTTTTTTTATTAATCAGCAAATGCAGACTTCACTGGAAAAATCCAGGGCTCAGACCAAGAGTATACATTCATCGCTATTAATGGTTTAAACAATTAATCTAATCAGGCACCTGTGCAACAAGAAACCCCTGTCTGAGCCTGATGTAGATGATGCTGGGAATCAAAGTGAGAACTTATCCCCCAGCGTAATCTTATAATTGGTTAAAACATGGCAGTAATGTTGTTTTTCCTGCAGTAGATCAGGTTATAAATATAGAGATCGATGGGACATCCTTCAGTGGAGTTGGAACGCAGTTGGAATCTTTAAATGCAATTCACTTCCTTTTTAACGTTTGGGCTAACCAAATTGTGTATTTAAAATGCTAGAACAGAATCTTACATGGTTGAGACACATGCAAAAGAGGAACACATTGCTGTCTTGTTGTTTTCAGAAAGATTTATAGTACAAAAGTAAACATCTGACCGTGGGAATGGTTTTCGTACACCACCACACATCTATAGGTGTGTGTCCTTGGAAGGCATGTGCCTGTAATCAGTTATAATATAGACCTCAGTCAGAGTACACAGTAACGTTATTGTTCACACTGGGGCAAGCGGAGAAATCCAAGGTCCCTTGAGAGAAGCTCACTTCCCCCCTGTGTGCAGAAGCAATGTCACTGTCGTTTAACTTTCTGGACAGAAATCCAAACCAGGAACTCATTCAGGATCGGTGTAGTGCTCAGACAGCACACTGCCCGGACCATATAATTCTTCAAGTTTTTCAGTACAAAAATTCTCATAATTCTCAAGGGAAAAAAAAAAAAGCTAAGCAATTATGATGACATAACATAGTCACCTGGCCAGTGTTCACTGAAGCAGAGTTAGCACTGATCCAAGCTGGCAATAGAAACGGCACTCCCTGTACAGATTTCTGTATACAAAAGGAGCAAGCAATAAGATGGTGATTCAATGAGATGGGAGGAGGAGGAGGAGGATGAGGGAAGGCCTTCCTTGCACACTTGGTCATTGTGTGTAATTTGATGAGTTAGCACAAAGCACGCTAAGCCCATTAGCTGAAAGGGAGGTGTGTGTGTGCTGATTGATAACCCGCCATTATTAGGATCAATGGGGGAGCAGGTGGACAACAGAAGGACAGAGAGAACCCGAGCTGCACAAAGGCCTAATGAGGCCAGCGCAGTTCAAGTTTACTCATGGCTAAAACGACTAGTTCCTCACCGCTCTCATCAGCTCCGTCTGCCTTCTGCTCAGATAGCGAAAGCCAAACGGAATCATGAATGCCTGAAATGCTAACGTTAAACAAAACTCAGGGAGTGTCCCATCGGGGCTCATTTACTGGTACCCGTTTTCTATTGCTAGTTATTAGAATCAGAATCAGAAATACTTTATTAATCGCTCACGGGAAATTGTTGCGTTGCAGTGCTCCCTTCAGCGTCTACGTAGTAAAGAATAAGAGATGAAAGATAAAAGTGTAAGTAAAAAAAAAGTGACAGTACGCCCATCTTTGAAATATTTGAACTAAAAATAAGAATATCATCCTGTCCATTGTATATAATATATACAGTACGCATACATGTATTACAAATTAAATTAACATGGAGTTTGCTGTGCATATTGAGGATACAGATGCATACATTATTAGTGTATGGAGTGCCATTTATTGTGTGACTAAAGAACTCAATAATCAGACAAATAAGTGAAATATATATGGTTGAAAATAGATATTAAGACATCAATTGCACTGGCTTTAAACACGGTTAGAAAAACAGTTGATGGGAAATGAGTGCTTCAGAATGTGTAAAATGTCACCATAATCAACATGTCATCAGTTCATCAAAAAAAAAAAAAACCTTTACACACACACACACAAATTTCCTCACAGCTCACTGTATCCTGTAAACCATGGCAGCAAGAAACGGTACCTTTTTTCTGGTGTGTGTGTGCGTGCGTGCGTGCGTGCGTGCGTGTGTGTGTGTTTGTACATGAGCTGGTAAAAGCTCTGGGAGATTTGTGATCTTATGATCTTATGAGCACTCCAAGGCAGCAGGCAATTCTCTCTCTCTCTCTCTCTCTCTCTCTCTCTCTCTCTCTCTCTCACACACACACACACCCACACAAGGTAGTTCGCCTGGTCATGAGGTCATTTCTATCCACTGTACAGTAACACTGACCAAGGCTAAAGCTAACAGCTACTGTGTGTTAATAAAACAAGAAAAAGCAAGAGAAGGACAGTGCTTCCACAACAGAGAAAGAGAGAGAGAGAGAGAGAGAAGGACAAGTTACAGCTGGGTAGGGAAATAGGGAGGGAGAGTGGCAGAAAAAAGGAATAGCTGAAAGAAAGCCAGGTAAAAGTGTGGGCAAGAGAAAGGAGGTAGAGAAGACGATGAAGAAAAGATGGGAAGACAGGCACCGAGTAAGAAGAGAGAACCTGAGTGACAGAAAAAAAGAGGGAGAAGTAGAGGGAAAAGATAAACCAAAGAAACAAAGCAAAGATGGGAGAAAGAAGGAAAACCACAGAAGGAAAAGAAGAGTGAAGAAGAGGAGAAATAGAGGTAGACGGGGGGGTTGAGAAAAGAAAGACACAGAGACAAGCAGGGATAAAGCCGGAAAGAAACTTGAGAGGAGAAAAAGATAATCGGATGGAGAGAAAGAAGATGAGGGGAGAGGAAACAGGAAAGTTAGAAAGGAAGGATGTACAAATGGAGGAACGGAGCTAAAAGTGGGAGGGAGACACTGAAGATTTTACGGAGTGAATTACATCACTGAATTCTGTGTGTGTGTGTGTGTGTGTGTGTGTCTGCGTGCCTGTGCCTCTCTTCCAGACATATATTGGCTGCCGTCAGACTTTCTTGATCTCACACACACACACACACACACACATATGTTTGTTACTATCCTTGTGAGGCTGATGGGGATTAGTCCCTATCATGACACAAAAAATGCACACACACACACACACACACCAGGACCACAAAGCCGGTGCGGTGTGTGTCTGAGCTTTACCAGCATATCCTCAGTTAAAGGAATCTCAGAGAGCTCATTAGTCGAACTGATCGTAAACTGAAAGTGGATTAAACTCAACACTGCTTGTGTGCTGATTCTGATTAAACACGGCATGACACGGCGTGGAGAGTTTCTTCACACGTTTCCGACGTTACCGGGCTTTTGTTTTCGATAACACAGACGCTCGGGAGGCAAGACGGCAACTCTGATATCAGAAAGAGTGAAACGACTGATGATGAGAGACGATGAGAGCTTGTTCTCGTCTGCCAGTGTAGGAGGGAAGCGTCTTCTCCACTTCCTTTGATCACACTCTCAGGACTGCCGATGATTCACACACCTCATTAGCAAGAAGCAAGTCCCTGCTTCTTTCTCTGCCACACCACGTTCATGTTTCTCTGAATGGAAAAATGTGTGACGGCAGTCCGATCTGACACTCCGGCCTGTGTGTCCTCTTCAGGAATCTCCAAACCAGCTGGATACATGAGCAGAAGCTGAATCCGATGGTGTGCTACTGCTAATGTATATATAGGGAGAGAGAGAAAGAGGGACAGAGAAAGTACTCGACATCGTTGTAGCTATGTGCAGAACTGTTTCAGTATGATCTATTGTCAAATCAGCAACTCATAGAAAGTAATGCAGATTTTAATTCCTGTTTTCTCTTCACTATACATGTGTGTTTCAGCACCGTGAGGCTCCATATGGAGAACACAGCATGAAGAAAATACCCCATCTGGTCTTCAGGTCATCTTTCGGCTGACTGAAATCCTCCGTGAGGATATGTTTTATGATGTTAGCTAGCTAAATTCACGATTGTGATGTTATTATTTTATAGCACAACACTGTGGATTTCTCTGAACTGACTGGTCAGAAGGTGTTGATTCATTTCCTGTAACAGGACGACCCAGCAGCGAGACAAATCACAGGTTTATATCCATCTGCTTGTTCCAGTATGTTATCATTTCTATAGTAACACCTAATTCCCAAGGGCTTACTAGGTGTCTGAACTGTGATGATGATGATGATAATAATAGTAATGATGATGATGATGATGATAATGAGCTCAATTCAATGAGCTGCTTAATGAAGAAAAACATATAATAATTGATATGGTGAAGAATTATGATTTCTCAGTGACATGGCAAGCTGAGTGTTTTGTCTTTAAAAGAGAGAAAAAAAGAGGCTGGTGATGGGATGACAGTTTATAGCTGCTATATCGTACGTAATAACTGAAACTAGCTGGTCTCGTGGGGCGTTCCATATAAATTGAACATAACTATAATATATGCATTAGTAAATTTAGATCTGTAATCTAAACTTTGGCCAAGTTTGGTATAAGGTGAATGAAACACTTTGGGACGTTTTGCTCTAGAAAAATAATCAACTTTGTGGCTGCAATACACACACACACACACACACACACACATTATGGTTTATTTTCCTATAATGGCGCAGCCCATAGTGTTTTATTCCTTACATAAACATGAGTTAGAGTATCGATTTTCCTTTATGTTTAATATTTATCATGATGTAATAGTTGGTATAACTGTAATTCATGGGTTTGTATTGTTATTGCATTTCCGTCCATCAGTGTTCTCTTACAACAAGAGTGGCTTCTTAAAAATCTGAATTTACATTCTCTGCCTTAACAACCTTTATAAGCATTAACAAGTCAAACATGCGTAATTTGCTTGATGTAGATTTATTTAGATTGTTTTCGTCTATTCTTAATAGGGTTTTTTAATGTAGTTTAGTCTTTTTTTAAAACATTCAAGTCAACAAACAAATCCATTTAATTGAAGAAAACAGGGTCACTTGGATGCAGGGGTGTATGTTAAACTGAGGCTAGTATTAGCTACCTAGTAATCAAGCTAGTACACACAGACACATGGTGATTTAGGGAAATGTACTGTACATTCAATCTAAACTGGTTGGAAAACAGCAAATACTCTGATGGATAAAGGCTACATTAGCTAAAATGCACCTCAGACATAAGAAACAAGACATCATGAGAACATCGCTGCTTGGCAACAGCAACACGGACGCCTGTGGGCCTCTAGAAGCCACTGAGGCTAACGTTAACTATTTATCAAGCTAATGAGCAGGTAATGAAATGTAGGAAATGCAACAGCGTAATGAAAAGATGAAGCCGTTGGGAATATCAGCATTCTCCTCAGACATTTAAAATAAAATCGCAAAAAAAATAAACCAAACTCTGTACTGTATTAATAAAATTACAATATATCAACTTACCATCCACTGAAAAATGTACTTCAGTGGCCTCTGCTATTTCTGAACACATCAGTAAACATGTCACAAATCGTAACTTGGAGCTGTTCAGTTCCAAATTTCTGAACACCAAAAGGGTGTGTTCATATAGACTCTTCTCATGAACACAGTAAACTTGACCTCAATTAAAGGCAATGTTAGTTCTTAAATGTGACTGGCACTCATGGTTATATAAAGTACCTAAGTGCATTGGATAACTCGACAGATGTTCACTAGCGTTTCTTAACAGCGTGTGTAACATGGCATGTTCTTTAATGGGTTAATAACACGTTAAAATAATGGGTTGACAGGAAATAAAATATTAGGAGTTTTTGTGAAAATAGCTAACATAGCCAACTCCAGCTAGTTGCAATGTGGTCATCACCATTTTTAATAAATTGTTTTCAGTAATTTCCTGAAAACAAGATCTGCTGATTGCCCTTAGATTATTGTGCTGCCTTGCATATATATATATATATAATAAATAAATTTATATATAAAATAAATAAATTTATATATATGTATATGTATATGTGTGTATATATATATATATATATATACAGTACCGTGCAAAAGTTTTAGGCACGTGCAAGGAAATGCTGCAAAGTTAAAATGACTTCAAAAA
>JAQMCW010000007.1:14358523-14361023 GCA_030068335.1 Chrysichthys cranchii
TCTGTGTGTCTGTGTATATATATATATATATATATATATATATATATATATATATATATATATATACACATGACATATAGATATATATACATGAAACAATTACAGCTAGGGTTGTCCGACGGGCGCACACCACTGAAATGGTCATAAAAACACACCACGATCTTATAACAACAACAAAAAATGTCCTTACAAAATCCGTGTAATGATTTTGACGGGACAACAAAGGAGGGCGGGGCTGTCCGACACGCTCTCCGGCCCTTCCACGAGCTCTGTCAAATCCTATTGGACTAGGCAAATCAAAAACCGCCAACAACCAATGGCTCGCCACTATGCAAATGAAAACAAGCGTCGCACTCGGACGCTCCAATCAGGCGGTTCAAGGGAAATGAAACGCCGCGTCGCTCCGCCCCCGCTTCGACACTGCCTCAGAACGGACCGTTCATGCAAATCAGAAAGCAGCGGCGCGTCGCGCACTCGCCCGCCAATCCGCTCCCTGTATGCAAATCAGCCCCGCCTCTTTCCCGTTCGCCACCCGGACGGTGACGTCACCCAAGCATATCCCCCCCTTCCAGTTTAGTGCCGCTGCTGCTGTGTGTCTGCAGCAAAAACTCAGAGAGAAAACAGGAAAAGAGCTGAGCGCAGGGAGGGGCACTTTCGGAGGAATTAGTACCACCGCCGGCACCGCAACAACCCCCAGTACCTTCGGAATACGCGTTCTGGGGGGATAAAACCGGGAGCTCGGATTTGCACTGCTTCTTTCCCTTTTTACTGCCAGGACCAGACAGGGGGAGAGAGGGAGAGGGAGACAGAGAGAGAGAGAGAGAGAGAGAGAGAGAGCACTGATTGTTTGTTTGTTTGTTTGTTTGTTTGTTTTTGGGTTTTTTTGCACCAGGGGCTTTTCTTTCCACAGCCTCCTCTTCTGCCCCTCGTCAATCCCCACCCTTCTTTTCTCTCCTTTGTCCGGTGTTACTGATCCCAGAGAGCTGCCGAAAAAATCACAACAGCCCCCCTCCTTCTTCCCGAGATGCCTAGCTCCCTGTTCCCCGAGCTGGAGAGGAATGGCAGCGGCGGCAGCCAGGGGGTCGACGCCCTGGACGACCAGAGAGCACTGCAGCTCGCGCTGGACCTCACCCTGCTCGACCTGGACGAGAACCCTGCGTGCGACAACGAGCCCCGGAAGAAGAGCGTGAACATGACCGAGTGTGTGCCCGTGCCCAGCTCCGAGCATGTGGCCGAGATCGTGGGCAGACAAGGTGAGATCCGGTTTTGGGTTTCAGATGACCATGCTTCATCATGTGCCATGTGTCATTATTATTATTAGTATTAGTATTATTCATAATGCCACATATGCATGCATGCTGTATGTGCAAGGTGTACTTTGCATGGTATTCACTCTCGACGAGGGTCATTATTTACATGCAAACACACACAGCAATCTGGTGCATGGTCTGGCTTTTATTTTGGTCTCACAAAAGGAAGGGAGTTGCTTTGCAGCCTCTTCTGTGAGACACCAGACTGGACCAGACTGCACCATGCATGGGGCTTTACTCTCTTTGTCATCTTTGTCATGTTGTTATGCTTCCTTGCTTCTCTGTTTTGTTTATTAAAAAAAAAAAAAAAAAAGAACAAGCAGAACAACAACAACAACAACAAAAGAGACCATTCTGTACTGTGAGCCAGATGCTTCACAATGCTGGAGTTTATTATTATTATTATTATTTTATTACTATTATTATTATTATTATTATTATTATTACTTTTATTATTATTATTATTGTTGTTGTTGTTGTTATGGGACATCTCTAACCCATACTGACACAGGAGCCTGTTTCGAGTAAGTGCGCTTCGCTCTGCAACCGAAATAAAAAAGGTGATTGAGGAGTTGCTGAGACACAACATACCAGAGTGCTAGCCTACTTAAGCTGAGCCGGGTCAGACAGTGCCAGTTGTTTGTCTGTGTAGTCCTGCTTTAACACTCATGATTCCTCCCTGACTCACTGTTCAGGGGGAATTTATGCCCAGGTTCTAGGAACTGCAGTGTTTGTGTTGTCTTGTCTGTTTGTAGTTAAGTCATATATATACTGTGGACAAAAAAGTGCTCCCTTCATGTCTGGTTGAAATGTGAAAGCAGGGAAAATCCAGATTTTTTTTCCTCTCTGTGCTATTTTTGACCTGGACCACTGTGTGTCATGTAGCTGAGCATGTGGTTTGAATTTATGCCGTGCAAAAACTAAGCGACTCGTTGTTCCTAGATCCAGAAGCACGCATCTGCCTGCAACCTGCAGTCGTCTGCAAGGAGCATGTGTCCTTTGTTTCATCACATCACGTATACCTTGCGTTCAGATTTTTTTTTTTTATGTTCATGACACGTTTTGCTTGACTACTTTTCCATTTCTGCTACTTTTGTTGATCCTGTGCTTTGTTTGGATGCTGTAGAAAGGCGTGTTCACTTGCCTTATGTATTACAGAACTGCATAATATATCGCAAGACTGTAAGAAA
>JAQMCW010000007.1:14366023-14380705 GCA_030068335.1 Chrysichthys cranchii
CCTGCATATGTGACCAGGACCGTGATGCAACACATAACGTAAAAACGTAGCACACAGAGCAGCAGAAATACACATTAGTGTGAGATGAGTGCAAAATGAACTATAAACACAAAGAGAAGTGAAGTATTAGGTGAAATCCAGTGCAAACGATTGTCTATATACTGTAGAATCTACTCTGTCATGCAGCTGGGTAGTAAAAGAATAGACTTATAAGCATAGCAGTAAGCATTATGAAGGACAGTAGTGCAGTGATGGTTGTGCGGTGGTGGGTGTTATGAAGGGTTCTGATTAGTCCAGGTGGGTGTTGGGGCGTGGCAGTGTGTCACAGTGAAACCAACCTCCTTAATGCTGTATCTGGGACTATCTTGGAACATGTCCTTATTTCTTTTAGCATGCTTATGAATTGTCTGTTATACTTGACCAGGACACTGGAAACATGACAAAGCGCGGTGCGTCACAGTGGTAAATAAGACGAATCGCTGAATACTCTCCTTAAGATATTCAACCAGAACAGTTTGGCTACACTGAGCGTGGTTAGTGAAGCGTACATGAAGAAACCGTGAACCGAGCTTGCTCATGCAGAAATGCCAGTGAGTGGTTACCCAACATGATCCCTAAAGAAGAGGTTCGAGTTCGACGTCACTCTGCCTGAGCGTCAGACTCTGGTTAAAAAAAGTTTGAAGGTAGGATTAGACCAGTGGGGTCTAATCTGATGTGCAAATGTCTGGTGTGGTTGCAGGTTTTTGTCCCAACCAATCAAGAGCACTATCTGGTTCTGCCTGTTTACTGCAGCCACACTGGTATTTTCTGGGTACGATTGGACACTGTTGGTGTAGACATTTAAAAAATTTTTTACTCCGGTACTTTGTGAAATTTTTATGTACAAATATATCACAAAGTGAAACGCTATATTTTTTTGACGCACACACGTGATGATGCACTTAGCACAAGGCTAAAATGGTGGCTATAAGCTTCCCTTAATTATTAGTTACTTTCAATGTCCCAAGTGGTTGCAGTGCAAAACTAAGGAATATGCCAAACATGCCAAACTGTTACTTTAAATATCTATTGAAAGAGTGAGTGAGAGAGTGAGTTAGTGAATACATTAGTGAGTGAGTATTGAAAGAAGGAAGGACAGACAGAAGGCAGTAAATGACTGAATGAGTAGATATAATGTAAAACAAAAATACAGACAGACAGATAGATAGAAAATATGAAAGCCGTTTTAAAAAATAGTATTTTATTCCAGCTATATCTATCAATGGTCAGACATATAATTAAGAAAAAAATGATTTATTAAAAACAGTTCAGGTCTGAAGGCGTTAATGGATGTAACTGTAAGGTAGCACAGCATAAGTAAAGTAGTTCAGAGAGAGAAAGAGAGAGAGAGAGAGAGAGAGAGAGAGAGAGAGAGAGAATCTACGAACATTGAATTCTTGATAACAAAAAAATCAAGCAGATGTTTCTGTAGGTATATTTTGTCCCTTTTTATGCTCATAGTTTCCAAAAGAAAGTGAATCGCCGTGTGTATTTCTGTAAGCTCATTTTCTACTGAATACTGAAGTGTCACTTTATTAGCTCAGCTGAAGCCTCTGAAGATTTTAGGGCTCCTACAAACATCAATGTAGGATTCATGAATGAAATTTACCCAGAAGGTAGTGCAATCTAATGCAAAACAAATCCAAAAAAACAAAAAAAAAAACAAAAAAAAAAAAACCAGATGATGAAAGGACAGGAAAGAAAATAAATATTTCAAAAGTGTAACATTTAAATATGTTTGTATATCTCCAGACTTTATTATTTGCTTATGACTCATCCAACATGTGCTATGGCAAAGTCGATGAGTGTGTATTATAAACAGTACTAAAGTGGACAAGGATGGCGAGACTGGCACACACACTCGTCATTACTTACCCAAAAATGTCATTCGTATAACTCGTTGTTGCTTTTTTTTTTTTTCATCCATACACTGACTCTTCCATCTCACCCATGTTCTCTCGCTATTCTTTTCTTTTCTTCTTTCCAAATTGCAGTCCTGTAATTTCAATTCTGGTTTTGTTAGGCACACAAGAAATACACATAAAAACAGCTGCTACATACTATCAGTGAGTTCGCAAAGCTGACCATATTTATGTCACAGCAGTTCACATATTAAAAAAAGAAACAGAAACAGCGAAGTCATGATGTTGACAAACCCGAAGTGCCCGCGAGTCAAACGTATTTTCCAAGTGCTGGTTTCATATTTTAGCCCCATAGTGCAGCAGTTGAAGTGTTGTGTGGTTTTTGCATGGAAAGACTGACTGCAAGAAAATTCGCCGGCGTTGCTTGATAATAACCGCACGGCAAACGGGCCTTAATGATTGGGTTCAGATGGAAACATGCAAACTGGCCCTCATAAAACCTCACTGTGAGGAAACAATTCCAGCACTCTTGCTGAAAAAGAGCTGACAAGTGCTTTGTCCAAATTCAGAACATATGCCCTCGGTCCGAGTACCACTCGGCCTCCTGGATTGGAACGCTGCCCGACGCTGGAGCAAAGGATCATGTGAGACGTCTCTGAAGCCGAGCCAGAGTTTTTTTTTTTTATTACTTTATGTTTTCCATTGAGCTCAACTTCCTTTAATGTGTCGTCAGAAGTAGCAGGAAGGATGCCAGCTGTGCCACACAGCCAGTTTTAGACCTTTGCTCATCAGTCTCAGTCTGGCCTATATAGAGGATGCACATATCGGGGCAGGAAGCATCATTTGGGGTCAGGGTATCGCGTGGTGATCTTTGCTGCCAGTCAAAAGGTTATGAGTTCAAATCCTGAGTGCCACTGTTGTGTCAATGACCAATAAGTTTCCTATACAGTACTGGGATTGGATTTAGATTAGCTGTTTGAATAAACGCTTCTGCCAAATGCATATTTTCCCTATTTTGTCCCTTTTGTCGGGCTAGCAAGTGTAACAACTTTATGCGATTTAGGCAGTTTTATTTTTGCTGTTTCAGTGCAAATTTCAGTGCAGGAAACTGGCTTGAGGCACTCTAAACAAATTTTGCAAAAGTCATAAACGTTATTTGATCATATTCAATGGTAATCTGTGTTTATGATAATCTGATGGTCCAGTACAACCAGTTTGAATTATGTTTGCATGATGCATTTCCTGCTTTCATTCATTCATCTTCAGTAAGTGCTTAACTTTAGCTAGCAGCTTTTACTTTCTCAGTGGCAAGGTGATACTATTCCTACCCTTTAAAGCTTAGCTTGTAACTAGTGAAAGAATTAATAACCCAGCAGCACAGCGGTGTAGAGGTTAGCACTGTCGCCTCACAGCAAGAAGGTCCTGGATTTGATCCCCGGAGTCGACCTGGGTGCCTTTCTGTTTGGAGTTTGCCTGTTCTCCCCGTGCCTGTGTGGGTTTCCTCTGTGTACTCCGGTTTCCTCCCAATGTCCAAAGGCATTGCATGTTAGGTGGATTGGCTATTCTAAACTGCCCATAGGTGTGAGTGTTCATGGCCTGCCTGCCCAGTCAGTGGGGTGGCATCATTCCATGGCTAAAATAGTACAGTGAACCCCCGCCTATCGTGGGGGTTACATTCCGGGGCCCCCCCAGCGAAAGGTGAAATCCGCGAAATAGCGCCATCACATATATTTTATTATTTATATATATTTTAAGGCTTTATCAACCCTAATCCACTCTCTTATTAACCTTTCCCACATTCTTATAAACACGTCCGATGCTCTTAAACACTCTACACTCTTAAATATACGTAAGTTTAACAACATATAAAATCCTACATGCGTACTTGCTGGCTGTGAGGTCACTTTCTGTTTACCACTGTGTATTCATCCGCTGATGAAATACAGTGCATACTGTTTTATTTCAATTTACATGTTCTTTTATTGTTTGAACTAACATTTTTTAAAAATTATATTTTATATTTTATATTCCAGAGTCCCGCGAAAGCCAAAGAATTCCGCGAATCAATATTTGAAAATCCGCAATGCACTGAACCCACGATAGGTGAACCGCGATGTTGTTGGGGTTCACTGTATTGCGGAATGCAATACTGTGACCAGTGGTGCCAAAGTGGCATCTGATCGGTCCAGGTGATCCAAATATCCAAGCCGTTACATACAACTGGTAAACTCTGGATTTCCTTTTTAATGTACACGATATATGGTTCCTGGTCGAACTGAACAAATTGCTTCGTGAGAATTTTACTATTACACAGTATTTCACTAAGGTCAGAAAATGTGTGGTACTTTTTTGGATTGATGTCAGATCAATTTTGGCACCCTCAATAATGTTCTTACACCAGCATTACATTAGAAAATTTTTGCTTTGATTATTGCCATTAATCATACTCTGGGGCATGGACCTTAGCCTTTGGATTGAGTTTCCAACTATTCATAATGAATCAAACATATTTTTCAACTAGACTCTGGCCATAATATAATAGCGTATACTGGGCAAGAACATCAATCAGAACAGATCCTGTAAAAAGAAGCTAGTTAGTGAGCACTGGCATTTCTGCACTGGCACTTACGTGGGTCCTGTGGTGTCATGGTTAGCACTGCACGTGCCACAGTGGGCATCGCATTGGCATTTTTTGGTTTAGTGGTAGAATTCTTTTGGTTATAGCTCAGAGGTAGAGCTTTTGTTTCCTGTGATGTACTCGCATTCCTTCTACACTGTATTCCCGCTGAGTCTTCCTTGGACAGATTTTGGATCCACTGCGACCCTGTTACTATCCAATCCGTTACTGAAGATGACTAAATAAATTAGTCAATGAATGAATGTTGGGATTTAAGTTTGAATCTATCTTTAAGTTTCCAACTGGACCACTCTACGAGTTCTACCAACCAGCGTTCGTCTCTATGCCTGTGACGTTATAAGCATCACACCCTTTTTTGGTACTTTACATAATTGCATTTGCCAAATAACTAAACGTAAAGGTCTGAAATAAATGAAAGCGCAGAAGTCTGCAATTGAGGTTGCTGTGAGATATGACGGTAATGGTGTGTGAGAAGGAGGTCATCCGTTCTCTATTTATAACGCCTCCAGCTCGGCCCATCGGAGTCAAGAGCACCTGAACAGCACAGAGACACGGACGATTGAGATGAAAACGAGTCAGCGGATACCTACTCGTGATATATAAACCGAGGCCTACAAACAGACTGACTGCTCAATCTGTCTTTGTCTCTTCCTAGCATTTTAACATACACACACACACTTCCTCGCTTTGCCTTTTACACACACTTAAACTAACTTTTTCTCCCACAAACAAAATGTCCTAAAAGTCTGGTTCCATAGGCGATAATTTATTTCCATACAGATGCTCAATTTGACACCCTTAGACTTCACGACACTTGTGCATTCACTGAATTTAATCTTCTACTCTTAGATTCGAAGCCAGCTTGTATCGGATATAAAATGAAAAATATTAAATTGCATACAAGGAAACATGGCTATGGATCCAGACGTTTTTGGATACCCTCTATATACATTCTCAACCTCTCTCTATTATACATAAAAACAAGATGGTTGCCTACGAAAGAGTTCAAGCTCTTTCCCTCACACACACACACCTGCTTACACACAGACACTGTCTCTGATTCTATGCTTTTTTTTTCTTTATGTACCTCTCAGTCACACAGAAATTCTCTCTCTGTCTTTTTTTGACACACGCACACACATGCACACGCACTGTAGTGACGGTAGCTAAAAAATGCTATGCCTACACCCAGTGCTAACCCTGCCCTAAATTTCCCCATGCTCCTTGGGTGGGAGGGATGATATACTCTCCTTTCCTATCAATCAATGCAATGCTAGCCAATTATGTGCATCTGTGAGCTCATGTATGCAGAAAAGTGTGTTCTGATGCCCTATGACACACCATGAGCAGTAGTTCAAAAATATTCAGGTGGTTGGATTCACGTGTCTCAGAGGATCCATGTGTTAGCCCTTACCCTCACTGGTTGGCAGTTGTTGGGTGATAGGGCTGAAATGACTGGTGGCTTAGAATTGGCAGGTGACCAAATTGGGAGACAAAAAAAAACCCCTACAACATTTCTTTTGCACTCACCTGTAGAACTTTTTCCTAGCCAGTACGCTGTCCTTGTGTGTATTTTATTGTTTCCTTGCATGGACTAAACTGTTTCACTAATAGCGCATCTGGAGAGATGGTCTAGACCTGCCACGGACACACACTCTACCGCTTCTCTTCACCTCTCACACACACAAACAAATGCACACTCAGTACATCTGTTTCCCACTCCTTCCCACATACACACACTCTCTCCCTCTTCCTCTGTCTTTTGCACACACACACTTTCAGGCTCCATCTTTTATTCATGAATTGCTGGGCTCATCACCGTGAGGGGCTCATCTGCTTCAACTCCTGCCACCTGATGACACACTACCGCGTGCTAACTAGCATCCTGTGCCCGCATCACTGCCTGCTCATCCCTCCGAGAACCTTACACTCGTCTATCCTTGCTAACAACCCGCCATTTCTCTCTCTCTGCATCCGCACGCTGTCAGCAAGACACATTCAGCAAACTAGCGCACAAACTCTGCAGCCGTCGCTAACGTCCTCGGTAGTGACTTCTTGAAAAATTAGGAGCCACAGAAGGTGCTGGAGTTCTGCATGAGCTTTGACGCAGCTGTGTTTGGATTCGGTTGCTGATTTTCACCACTGCGTATGCACTCTTATTGCTCCCTGGCACATGATGCTTGATAATCGAGGCTCAGACGTGTTTTGCCTAAGCTTTTGGCACTAAACTCCAAACACATTTACAGGGGTTTACTCATTACACACTCCTTAAACACGCTTTGCAAAACATTTCATACAATGTTCTGGCTCCTAGCACAAAATTCTTGGTCAGCGCTTGTGCAATATTTCAGGAATACTACGAGTATTTAAATAATTATTGTAGGTTCAGGTATTATGAGACATTAGGTAATATAGGACAATCATGTCAGAGAGGCAGTTGAAGAAGTATGCTAGAAAAAAAAACAATTAGGTTGCTATTTCTTGTGGAATATTTACAGTACCATATAGGTCACAGTCAATGAATGGGAAGGGACCATTGGCTTGGGAAAAACCTTCACGTGGTGAAATGTTTGACATATTCTGTTTGTTACATTACTATATATAGTTCTGGAAACCACAGGCTTTCCTGTAATGAAATGTTGTACACTTTCGTCTGGTCACCCCCAAAAGTGAAGAAGGATTCCAATTCCACTAAAAAACACCAACATATTGTCTTCTGCCACGTAATCCTGTTCAGAGTCATGGGGATAAGCTGATACCAATCACAGCTGACTTCAGGCAAGAGGTGGGGTACATCCTGAGCAGGTCACCCATCCACCGCAGGGCCAACACACAGACACAGACCACCATTCACACTCACATTGCCCATATGGGCAATTTAGAGTAGCCAATTTGCCTAATCTCCCCTATGCATGTCTTTGGCCTGTGAGAGGAATCCAGAGTACCTGGAGGAAACCCACACAGACACACGGAGAACATGCAAACTCCACACAGAAAGGCGCCCAGGTCGACCCCAGGGCTCGAACCCAGGACCTTCTTGCCGTGAGGCGACAGTGCTAACCACTTAGCCACTGTGCGCGACATATTGTCTAAAAGGTATTTCTAGTTATAGATTTCATTTGTACCGAATAAAATATGCAATAAACAAAATATTCTAAGTATAATATTTTAGATGCTACACATGTATAAGAATTTTAGGTTTATGATGGGAAATATACAGACAGCATCATGGGGAAATAATCTCTGATAGAGATTTTGGATGGATGAAATACATGCAAGTCACAGTATATATATATATATATATATATGTGTGTGTGTGTGTGTGTGTGTGTGTAATTTTTCTGTAGTGTATTGAGCACTTGTTCATTTTTACTAATGTTTTTTCCTATACCGAAATGCGCCTATATTTTACATAAAATACAGATTTTATGTAATTCTGCGGCACCAGGCCGATGGCGAAGTACCCAGGATGCCAATGAAAAGTAGCTACGTCCGGAGCATTTAACTAATCACAGTTGTCGGCCATGTTCCTTTTCCTGAATGTGAAGGGAAGTGAAGTGGAGTCAAACTCGAACAAATTGAACTGTATTGGGGTAAGTGCACCTGAAGTTTTTTTTAAAAATACTCTATACTGGGTAAAATTAAAAAGAAGGAAAAGGAGGTAGAGATGAGTGCAGAGGACAAGAATGAGTAGGCTTAAGGCCTTGCCTAAGGAGACAGTCTGAAATGAATTTCAGGCTACGCTAGCTGACAGTGTCATCAACTATGATTAGCATATTAGAGTTTTCTTACCCATGGGGGAATGTGTGCTGTATGTGGTGAAGAAAATATTCCTCTGGCTAGATGGAAATGATGCGTAAGATCCACAATAACACAGTTTGACATAAGCGTGTGATGATTTAGTCATGTGTGTTGTGTGACGCTAAACCAAACTTAATTGTTAGCTACGCTGCCCTGCGTGCTCTATGTTATGAATATGCCAAGACTAGATGTGAGTGGGTCTGTCTCTATTTCTGTCTCTCTTTCACACACATACTCTGTGTATCTTTATCACTCAGTGCAAAACCTGTTGGCCTACAAAGAAAGTGAGATCTTTCTCTCACACATGCTCTCCCTGTCACACACACACACACACACACACACACACACACACACACACACACACACACACACACACACACACACACACACAATTTTGCTGCCCAGTTCAGTACCACTCACATAATTTACAGGCAGTGTCCATCATGCATGTACAAATGACTATGCTGAAGACAGACAGTCATCATTTCTCTAAATATCATCTGCCGTTTTATATGTTGGCCTGCACTGAGGCTGCCTGTGGCATCTGGCTTTCATCTTAATCTGATTTTATGATGACCCATAAAACGTGAGAGCCAAAGACCCATGCTTCCCGATCAGAATCAGAATCAGACACGTACAGAGCATGTAGGAAAGAGTGTGATCAGTATGAGAACATATACATGTAATATATAATTGAATGCATTTATGTATTCAGTTGCACACTTCCTGCTGTGTTATTTTTGTAATGTTTTTAAATAGTAAACCAACCAACAGATTTGCTGGGTTGCTCAAAGTCTTTTCTGGATTGAAACGGGATCTGCTTTTCTCAAGAGGTTGTGTTTGTAACCGTTTAAAAGGGAATCTCTCTATTGTAGTGTTCAACAGGGTTGCACCAGATGGACCCCCCCCCTTTGGTCTTGAAGTGGCCAAGTGCAGGAAATGTTTCAGAATGTTGACTCTGGTTAATTGTGAAGATACTCGCACCGCTGTGGTCCTGAGGCTCTGTTTGGTGCCAGTGAGACTTCTCGATCACAATGTATCCACGTTTGCTTCACCTGATACAGAGTATGGTCCTGCAGTAACAACTGCTGATGGTAGCATTACAGATTATATCAGTGTATCAGTGCCTTAGTGTGGTACCGTATGCAGTACTTGGCAAATGTTCGGATACACCCTCTAATTCAATGTTTTTCCTTTATTTTTGTTATGTAAGACACTTCATGTTTTAAAGTAATGATGGACTGTCATTTCTCTTTACTTAGTTGAGCTGCAATTGTTGAATAGGGCTATTTACTGTATACTAACAGTACCTTGACACAACACAACTGATGATATTAAAAGCATTAAGAAGGCCAGAAATTCCACTAATAAACATTTGACAAGGCACACATGTTACTTGAAATACATTCCAGGTGACTACCTCATGACGCTGGCGAAGATGATGCTAGTAATGTGCAAAGCTGTCATCAAGGTAAACGGCAGCTACTTTTAAGAAAAGTTATGAGCGCACAATTAAATTGAATTAGAACGCAGAACGTACTCCAAGCTTCCTCACCCACCATCAGTGCCTGACCTCGATAATGCTCTCATGGCTGAAGGAGCAAATCTCCACAGCTTCACTCCAAAATCTTGTGGAAAGCCCTCGAAGAAGAATGAAGGGTATTGTAACAGTAAAGGGGGAATAAATCTGGACCGAGATGGTCAAAAAAAGCACATATATAGATGTGATGGTCAGGTCTTAGTGGTGTACTGTAGGTCTGACACAAGTAAGAAATCTGAGCCCTCTATATATTAGATAAATGTAAGTATGCAAATCTTATTACTGACATCGACAAACTGAACAGTAAACGAGGTAAGCAAAAAAAAAAAACCAAACCAACCCAACAATGTATTTCCATCTACATTTTAACATGAATAACTGATAGATCAAAGCCTAGATTGAAAATAATATATATATTCTGATGCCACAGAAATCTATTTATACCAATGGAAACATTGAGAAGGAACAATTTGTTTGCTGGTGCATGCTTGACCAACAACATACACTTATATTGAAACAAATGGAATGGTTGAGTAGAATTGGATTGAAACATGAATTGTGAGCAGCTGAACTAACTGTGGTTATTTTAAAATAATTGTTGTTTTATGAGTTTGTTAAAGACACATGCAATGTATTTCTATAGAAAACAAAGCACACTGTCAACAAATACCAAAATGAAAGTATCATAGTGTACTAAAGTGTCATGTTGCAATGCAGTTAACACGTTCTGTCATCGTCAGTGTGCTTTTCTTCTAAACAACTTCTAAATAGACTGGCTAATTTGTCCTGGTCTATCTTGATTTAGGCTTTGGATCCATCAAATGCTAAAAGATGTTCTATGGATTGGTAATGGTCCTGTAGTGTAGTAAATAATTGGCATACTTGGTGCATTCAAGTATGCATGTTACATATACTGTAGACAGATTAGTATAATCCTGTCTCATTTAGTGTAGGCAGGAAGTACTTTTCATTTTATCCTGGATGGCTTGTTTTTGGAAAGACTCTGTTGTGATGGTGTGTGCTGCTCTCCGTGGTGAAGCTGGTTTGTGAACCATGTGGTTTTACTGGGTGTATGGAATCAGTGCAGATCTTTTTAGCTTTTCGTGGCCCAACTTAATTGAGACCTGATGTTCAACTTCTCTGTCATGGGTAATGGCTGAAATGAATCCAGTGATTGATGACATGATCATGGTTCAAATGGCTACTCTGAAGGAATGAGTCAAGCATAGCTTTGAAAAAAGTGTCCAGAAGATGAACTGTGAGACACACAGGTTACATTAACTGGCGATTCTAAAGTGCCCATAGTTGTGAATGTGAATTGTTGCTTGTGTCTGTGTTGGCTCTGCAATCAGTTGGCGACATGTCCAGGATGTACTCTGTCTCTTGCCCAAAGTCAGCTGGGGTTGGTCCCACTTTCTCCATGACCTTAACAGATAAGCGATATAAATGATAGATGGATGTAGAGAAAGGTAGTAATACGAAAAATCAACATGAACCAAGGCAGTATCACATCCATATATATCATCCATATATTTTTTTGGTTGTTATTCTAGTTTGCTGCCTTTGTTCGGCTTGTTGGGCCACATTTAGTCACATGACTCAGGTTGACTCAAATGAAGAGATGGTCTTGGTACAGTATCAAGCAAATTCAAAAGCAGGTTCTGGGCATATAATGATTGATCCAGATCAAGATAGAGTAGCTAACTGTTGGCACAGATAATGAAAGACATTGTATAATTTCAACTAAGGGTTTAGTTTTGTTTTCAGGAACTGAATTGTAGAGTTACGCAATGCTTTACATAGGGGAACAAAATCTACAAGAGATTTTCTTCTTATCCCTGTCATTTCTTCTAGAGATTCAATTAGATCAAATCTGAACATCAGGAAGATTTCTGCTTAAGTCTACTGTTTCTCAATTTTTTCTCCGATTTTACCCAAGTAATCCCTCATATGTGTCCTCTTGAGTTTCAGTATACTACTAAGATTACTGCAATCATATCAATGTATATCTGGAAAGATATAAAGTTTACTTTTCATGTAGAATCATGTCTAAATATATTTGGACAGCAAGCAGCAAGAAGGTCCTAGCTTCAGTCCCCGGGGTCGACCTGGGGGCCTTTCTGTGTGGAGTTTGCGTGTTCTCTCCGTGACCGCGTGGGTTTCCTCCGGGTACTCCGGCTTCCTCCCGCAGTCCAAAGACATGCACAGAGGGGATAAGGCTACTCTAAATTGCCCGAAGGTGGGAATGGGAATGGTTGTCTGTCTGTGTGTGTTGGTCCTGCATTGGATTGGCGACCTGCCCAGGGCGTACCCCGCCTCTCACCTGAAGTCAGCTGGGATTGGTTCCAGCTTCCCTCCGCGACCCTGAACAGGATTAAGTGACAGAAGGTGAAATATGTGAGTGAGTGAAAAGTGTAGTACACGAGTTTTGTTTTTATATTCGATCATTTGCAATATATACCTGAAGACAACACGCTAAATAAACTTTTTAAAATTTTTATTTTAGATACAACAGTAATATAGGTATGACAGACATTCGAGTATGCTAAATACTCATGTCTATAGTTTATTGTGCATATTAAATTTCATATGGCAACATTTTAATCCAATTCATCAGTATTTTTCAGAATACATTTTCATCAAGGATTTTATACCAGATTTACAGAAGAGATTTCAGTCCCCTTGGCTCAAATATCAATTTAACTTAATTTCACTGTGCAGCTATTCAGCCAATACTGGGAAAATAACTTTACTCAATGAACTAATGAGTGAAAAACAGACATAAAATGTTTATTTTAGTATCCATTAGCAAGTTCTCAAGTGGTGCCATGGTAAAGTGTTTAAATCTTGTGGAAGACAAGCATGGTCTTTTCCCCACAATTTTGGCTGCTTCAGGCTTTTTTTTTTCCTTTTTCTCATTTTATGTCTCCTAAGAAATTTTAAGAGAAACTACTTTGTGATGAAGTCTATACTTAATTGAAACACCAAATGAAACATCAGAAAGAAAGCATGAAGCAAAAAACGGTATGTTTTAGGGTTGATCCGATCCGATACCCACATTCAGATTTAAACATGCTGTACATGCACTTTTCTATAACTGTACTAACTTCTTATTGTGAGTGAACATGAGCACTAAAAAGTGTTGGCGAGTTCTAGTTTTATTCACTTCCGTTAGGCCTTTGACCACCTTATTGATTTACAGCACGCTTTACACAGTATGTCTGGTCTATGCAAGACGCTCAATTAAAAACCAAAGATGGCTCAATAAGCCTTGAAACAAGTCCCTGCAGCTTTTGCAGACTTAGGTGAAATGGAAATGCTATAAACTGAAGATCTTGGCTTCTTTATTCAATCCATATTTCAGAAGAGATTGAATTAGACGTGGAGTGGATGGAATTTGTTCTTCATGGAAACGGTCTCTTTCTTTCAATTACACATCCCCTCTTCACTCCGCTTGGAAAGATACACACCCACTCACACACACACACACACACACACACACACACACACACACACACACACACACACTGACTGTCTCTGGGCTTTGCTGTTTCCTGCAAACCGCTGGCAGCCTGACCCTCACATGGCTCTGGGTTTTATGGTGCAACATATGTTGAGGCTTGTTCGCTGGCAAAAGTGTGGTTAAGGCAGTTTTGCTTCTTTGATTTACACTCTATAGACACGAAAGCGTGGTTGCTTGCATAGCCTTGATCCTGTAATTTGACGTCTGAGACCTATGTTTAAGCATGATAAGGTGTGCTGTGTGCCTCTATGTCAGGAACTCACAGCACTGATGCTTGTTTTACTGCCGTCGCAATTAGAGTTGGTGAAAGTGGGCAAACTGTGTTTAAGAAGCAATCAGATTCCTTGTGGGTTTATTCAAATAGAGTGTGTGTGCATGTGTGTACGAATATGAGTGTGTGTAGTTTCCATTTGTAAAGTTGGAGTAGTTGGAGCAGAACAGAATAGGCAGCTGTAGTGTGACCGTGGGTCCCTGAAACAAGGATATGTGGATATGTACGTGTGTGTGTGTGTGTGTGTGTGTGTTCAGTTACGTAATAACGATATAAAAATAATAGATCAATTGCAACTGACCCAGTCTGTTGCACCGGTTTTTCCTGTTACTGTGAGTACATCACGTTTATGCATGTATATCTGGGTATACCAGTAATATGTCATGAATGGCATCAGGGGAAAAAAAATCCTCTCTGTCCTCTGAAGAAACATGAATTGGACTTTAAATCCAGCAGAAAATGAGAGATGTTTTGCTTATTTTGTCATCCCAGTGGTCCAGCACACTTCACATTAATTGTGTTTGCTCAGTAGTGGTCGCCCGGGGCGAGATAAAGCCTCATAGATGGGATTTTCCTACCAGTTCGAAGAGCAGAGGCAGTTTATGACTAAGAGATTTCCTCCATGTGGAGATCGAAGCACTTTTTCAGTGGTGAGGATTAACGGGGGGAAATTGGTTCAGGAAGAAGTTCATGCACCAAATAATATACTGATGGATTGTTCTGGAAATACTGCATCTGTCAATTTGGCTACACCATATTTTTTTTCTTCACATTCTTCTGCACATTTATTCAAATAGACATACAAGTGGGACAAAATACAATCCTGGTAATCCTAGGATTTGAACTCACAACCTGTGAGTCAATAGCACTAAACCTTAGCCATAAATCTAACCAAGGCACATTAATTCAATCTTCATTCATGGGCAGATTCTTGAATTGAATTGAATTGAATTGAAATCTTTATTGTCCACGAGTGTGGAAACTCATCTTCAGTTTCACCATAAAAAC
>JAQMCW010000007.1:14387217-14398908 GCA_030068335.1 Chrysichthys cranchii
TATATATAATGTGTGTGTGTGTGTGTGTGTTTTTTTTTCATTTCATATTACAGTATATTAATTGTTTAGAGCAACTATTAGCCATGCTGCGAACACCAGAAGCAAAACTATTGTCTGGTTTTCAAAGAAAGCGTATTGTGGGTCAGTCTGAGGGTGGACATGGCCAGCGAGCGTATGATTGCA
The DNA here is from genome assembly GCA_030068335.1 of Chrysichthys cranchii. Classification (NCBI taxonomy): domain Eukaryota; kingdom Metazoa; phylum Chordata; class Actinopteri; order Siluriformes; family Claroteidae; genus Chrysichthys; species Chrysichthys cranchii. Next base: position 14,387,401 of record JAQMCW010000007.1, read on the forward strand.
CAAAACCTTGGGATTCCTCTTGCTGCAGTCAACAGAGTGATTGTACAATTCAAAAGAAAAGGAAAGAAATCAACAACATCCCGCTCAGGTCGACCCAGGCCCTCTGACAGGTGTCTTCAGACTGTCAAGCGGATTGTTGAAAAAAATATGCCTGTTGTAAGGCTGCTGATGTTGCAGAGCGACTCCAAGTAAGTCGGAGTACTTCTGTGAGGGATCTCCGTCAACTTGACTGCTATGGCAGAGCAGCTAGAAGGAAATTTCTAGAAATACATTTTCCAAAACTGATGGCATCTATTTATTTTTGAGGATGTCTGTGTATAATTAATATATACTTGTGAGAATATTGTAGGCATAGTGAAAAGTTAGCAGAGTACACAAAGTTTCCAGAGGAAATGAGGTTAAGGACAATAGCCCTTAGTCTGCCATACAAAGAAAGTGAAACTGAGCACTTTTTTGTTTGGGAGACGAGAGTCTAATCGTAGTGCTCCTGCACAGCTAATGGATACAAAATACACATGATATAAAATGGATATAAAACACATTATCAGTTAAAAATACGATCACATGCATTGCCTCTCTTGAGCATAGGTACTGTTTCACTGCATATAAATAATGCTTACAGAAAGGTATAATGTGATTATCAAGTGGCTTTGTGCAACTTTCTTTGAAAGATTTTTGCAATAAAGGTTTAAAAGGTTTAAAATGTGCTAAAGCTGTCTAGCTTGAGGTATTTGACCCAGTGCTGTCATACCTGTGAAGTCACAAAGTGCTCACATATACTAGAGTCGTTTTATATTATATATGGATCTGCAACAGTATCTCTTTTTTTTTTTTATTTTAAGAACGCAGACTCCAGACTTTTGAGTGACGTACATCAGGGAAGAACTGAAGGTTTTTTCTTTTTCTCTAAGGCATAGGATTTAGTCAAAACTGTCAAAACAAGTGCAAAATAAGTGATTGAATGAAAAAAAAAAAACCCAGATCTTGCAGCTTACTTTATTTCATTTTCTTCTACTAATAGAGCTAATAGAGTTTATATAAAAAGACGACAAGACCATCTGGTTACCTTGGTGATATCAATCTGCTATTTTAAACACAGCAGATTTGGACATTTGGGCTTTTTTTCCAGGTTTATCTACAGAGTCAAACAACTGTATGAAACCCTGATGCATCTCAAATCTCAAATGGACAAATCCCACCACTGAAAGGGGGACCAATAACAATAATAATACATGATAGATTTTCCTGACTTTCTTTGTGAGAAAATGAAAGGGTGCCATGTAATAACTGTAATCATCGACATCATCGCCAATAAAATCATTTCTGACAGATTCAAATTAGACCAATCCAGTTTTCAGTGTGGTCCACAACTCATATATTATGATTGATAGTGTACAAGAAAACATCAAACATTACTTTGATCAAAAGCCATACAAGACAAAAAGAAAGGCATGATTGATGACAGGTTGAGAAATTAAGGCAATCCATCCTGTTGCTACTTTTTTAGACTGTGTAATAAACAAACATATTTAAACTAGAATTCCCAGATAATCTGATATAAAGGTTTATACTACAGTACTTTTGATTTCTTGTATCTGAAGATGTGGATTAATTTTCTATAACTGCATTGCTCTAACAGTAGTTATGGATGTTATTTAAGCAATTGACATTAATATATTTATGGTATCTATATTTATTAATATATTTATATTTATTAGTTTAAAATGTTTTATATTAATGAACTACTTCTGTTGGTTTTATTGCAACAAGTTGCCTGGTGGGCATTCCACATAATCTAATCCTACCTTACTGTAAAGAGACGTTTATATACTTTTTAAAAATTTTTTTTTTTTTATTATTATTATTATTATTCCTTGCAAATCAGTGGAAGCTCACTAGGATAGGACATGCTTCCACCTTTGTTTCCTGCTTCTATCACAGTGAGGCAGAGTCAATAGGAAACAATTGCAAGCTGTTTAGTGAATAAATCAAAACTGTGAATCAGAATCATAACCAGGAGAGACGGAGATCTAAACTAACAGCTAATATGCTAATGTAGGCAGGACACATAAAGAGACCTGAAACAAATAAAGCACCTGCCGAGACTGTAAAAACAGCCAAACAGCAGGCTCCGAACTGCACATAGGTGACACTCACATAAATCAGCCTTAACACGCGTTTCAGTCGGATGAATTTTATTCCATTGATAACGTTCCCATCAGTGCCAATATCCTTGTGAGATTGGATAATGTTAATGGCTTCCGTTAATGCTACATGTATTGTTTACACTCACTCTATATAATTCAATCTAGTAATTAGGCATTTAATAAAAACAATGAAGACATGTTATGATGGGAAACTTAATATTTGTATCGGAACTGTACGTGATGTTCTCTTAAACCTGACTGACCAAGTTTTCCATTTTTCAGTGTATTACGTATACTAATTATTATCACATCTAGTAATTAGCTCTATCATATTGTGCAAGTTCTGCTGATAAACCGAATCATTGAATTAATTTGTGCACTGTTGGTAACCATTTATTAAAACCGCACTGTGATGTGTTTAGCCAGGCCTGACAAATTGCAAACATTTGTTAATGAAAAGTGATGCATGTAATGAGGACAAACTGCCTCTGCTCCAGCAAAACAACTTCGGGTGTGAACGAAGATCTCCAGTAGTCCCTTTTGAGAAGCTTCCTAATTAGGGAAATGAAGAGATTTATTTAAAGCGTGTTGAGAGGAGAGTTGGAAGCCTTCATGCACGTGTGTGTTATCGAGAGAGGAAAACCTGCACCTCTTTAAAAAGAACCTGAGCAGAGTTGTGTCCCGTTATTAATCTTGACATTTGCACTACTGTTGCTCTCAGAGATGAATAATTCAACGCTCATAATTAGTGCAAATTCGCCTGCTTTCATAACATCTGAATCCTGTTATAAAGATACATCTGACTTGGCAGAGTTTGCTAAAAGTGTCTCAGTTGAAGCAGCAGGTTAAAGGTCATCTCATTATGTCTTTGATTAAGGAGGTTGGTCATGTTTAGAACCGGAGGATGTGTTTGATTCGGTTTCGGTGGCAGAATAAATCCAACATAAAGTAAGGAAGCTGTGGCTGAACCCTCACTTTTCAACATTTGTGCATTTTGAAGAGGAGTAACCTCTGAACCTGTACTCAACATGTTTATCAAGTTTCTGGGTTTTTTTTCCTCCACTTTGCCACCTGATAATCAAAATAAATTCATCATGTCCTGCTTTTACATTAAATGAGCTATGACGTTAACACAAGCAGCTTTCTTCACCCACAGTGTACTGATCTTGATGACTTGTAAACTGCAATGAATATCACAATACACATGAAACAAGCTAGTTGTGCTGTTTTAGAGAAATCAGTGATGGGGTGGTGTGATGCCCCCCAAGGTTCAGTGTCTCCCAAAAACAGCAATGGATTTTATTCCTCTTATACCACAGCATTTTACCAACAATTACATTTTTTTTATTGATTAAATAATGACACTTCATACTTTTTTCCGTTTTAGTTGCGTATATTTTTGGCAAACATTCAAGAAACAAGTTACTTTCAGGTTTTAGTAAGCTATAGACAGCAGTTCCCTCAGGAACAAAAGAAGCAAAAAAAAAAAATGGCAGCTTGTTACTGAGACACCATGAGGCCCAACATTTTCAAGACTTTCCAGCGTTAAAAAAAAAAAAAAAAAAGCTTATAGCTAAAAATCATGGACACTGGAGTGAAAAAAAAAAAAAAAAAAAAAAAAAAAAAAAAAAAAAAAGCTAAATAAACCTCTGCTGAGAGAAATCCCATGATTCCACTTGTTTTTTTTTTGGTAAACTGTTAATGTGTAGTGTGCACTATAAATGTTCCCATGTTAGGTTTTATTATGGAAACATATTTGATTGAGCGCGTTAATATGAACCTGCGATTTGGTTTGCGGGCAGAGTAACTGCTGTTAATGAGAAAATGAATGAAGACCTTTTAGCCAATTAAAAGCAAATATTCCACACTTCTGTGTATAATAACCATTCACCTATACTCCATATGAACTGTAGAATTCCTAGATCTAATGTCGAAATATTCCAAGATTTCCAGGAGGACAGTTACACTTTCTTGGTTCGTTCAAATGTTTGTCTCGTTGTTTCCTTTGGGTTTGCTGACTGGGGATGTGCCTTGTATCTCTCTCCTCTCATTCTTCTCTTCTCTCCTCTTCTCTTTATTCCTCACTCTCTAACATCTCTCCTGTCATTCAAGGCTCATCCTTTCTCCTCCTCTCATGTTTCTCATGTTTCTCTCTCCTCTTCATTACTTTACTTTCTGTTTTCTGTTATTCTCACCACTTGTTCTCTTCTCATTTTCTCCTAATTTACTTCATTATCTGTTCATTTTTCATCTCCTTTCCACCCCATCCTCTCCTCCCTCCTCTATCTCCTCTACCTATTGTTCCTCATCTTTTCTCCTCTCATCCCATTTTTCTCTCCCGTGTTCTCCTGGTTTTCTTTGTACTCTACTCAGTTTCACCATCTATTGTTCACTTCCACTCTCCCGTCTCTGACACTCCATCCCCCTTTCCTCTCATGTTTTGTGCAAACGGCTGCGTTAACATGACAATGCTCCTGGACATCCTCTCTCTCTCTCTCTCTCTCTCTCTCTCTTTCTGTGACCTCACTGCAGGATTCTCTTCATTCACTAGCAGTCTTTAGACATTCATGACCTCAGAGCACAGATTACCCGAAAGCAACTGCTGTGTTTTTATCTGTATGTGTGCATGCGTACTTGTTTGAAGACAGATGCCCTGGTTTAAAGAAAATTGGGGCGCCGGTGCAATTGAAGGTACAGAAGGGATGTGTGTGTGTGTGTGTGTGTGCACTTGCACATGTATTATGTAACAGCAAGTAAACCTGTGATTGAATATTAGTTTTGGTGTGTGGTTTTGATTATTTGCTGTAATAGTTATGTATGAATATGCAGAATTACCTGGTCCACATTTGGAAGAATGTTGGATGTTTAGCATGTTTAGTTTAACTATGTTTAATCTTAACTCCATGTTCGAGTTTAAATGTTTTGAAAGCTTGCTTTCTCTCAGTGCATGCATGCAACTGGGAATTCATTATGTGCAAAAAAAAAAAAAAAAAAGTTGCAAACCTTTTAATTCCCTGCTCACAAATGGTAAAAGCCAGTTCAAACTCCCGCTCTTACTTGAAATTTCAATTCGTCAATTTGGGCTAGTCATCTCAACTGCCAGTTCCTTCCCTGTTTACATTTAAATGAGTTACAGCCATATTAGCTTTAGATCATTTAATGTACAGACAGTTCTTGGTTAAATCTATAACGTTGCCCATGCTAATTGCTATTTAGAAAGTTATCATTAACATTAGTGTTAACACTAATGTTAGCTGGCCAGCTTGTTGCTAAGCTATGTGCTATTGTCCTTTTTGTTGCTGTACTACAATTTCAATCCAAACGGTTGCATGTGTTTGAAGTAAAACAGTACCAGTAACCACCCAGGCCTGCAACTGTAAAAGTGCAGTGAAAGTAGCTTTTTATGAGCTTCATGTGCTCTTACAGAGCAAAACAAAAGACATGATTTCAAGGAAACATCCATGTTTGTTTTATTTCCACTGGGAAATGACATCATTACAACTTGCTTCAGAGGCAACTTGTATCATTACAACTTGCTTCAAACTGTTCAAAGAGTAGCAAAATATGGAGTATTGAGACAGAAAACAGGCACCTACTAACATTCATGCTTGCATACGGATAATGATGGATTGCAATTGATGCAGAGCTCATGAGGTGTTATCCTTTTTTGTAAAAAAATTGAAATAGAATTCTGGTTATACCAGGGTAACCATATTAATCAAAACAAAAACGAATTCATGAACTGACTGAGGTGACATCAGTCAGTTACAGTACATCTTTAAGTGTGTGATTGTTCAGGGTGCACCTTTCCTCTAGTTTGTAACTTACGTCTAATGGTCCATAGTAATTCATTAATATTTTCCAAGTAACCTTTAAAGGCATTTCCATAATGACTACATGGTGGTGGTTTAACATTGATTTTTTCCTGATGTGACGTGAATGTAAAGTTTACAGCATTTTTGAGTGGTGTTGGTGTTAAGTTTGTCTTTGGTCCCAGTGATAATGTACATTACTCATAAACATAGACCATGGTTGCGTAATTTAACTCGAACCAAGACAATTGTGCCAGCTCTCCATTAAGTAATGTAATATTGACTGTGGTTATGCTCATAATGTACTGAATTAGCATAGTAAAATGAGTCATAAGTAATTATGATAAACGTATGTGTAACGAAAATGTAAGTATTGTGAAAAAGTAAAGTATTATGTATTTATTGATACAAGAGTGAAGATTTATTGTCATGTGTACAATGTACAGGTTCATCTGCAATGAAATTCTTACTTGAATGCTTCCTACAGACTGTAACATTCAACGTAAAGTGAAACAGCACGGTGCAACAGTATGTTAAATTCCAACTACAATAATACAAGCTGTACAATATATACAGACGACAAACCAGTGATGCGCAGTATATGAAGTTAGAGTCCTTCATGACAGTAAGTTGGCAGTATGTTGTTCTATGTATCACTTGTAGATGCAACTGGAGTGCAGCCAAACTGATGAGTGAAGAGTACAGCATGTTTTCTTCCTTTATCTGTCGGTCTCTTGTTCTTTCACGTACACACGCACACACGCACACGCACACACACACACACCATCTTACTCCATTCTACATGTGTTCATCGTTCATCGATTTTTCTCCCCTCTCACACTTTACATAATCCAGGTTGCGATGTAGCTTGAGGCAGAGTCATTGCTGTAAATATAAACTAATTCTTCCCCTGAAAATGATTCGAGAGAAAGCGAGCTTTAATCGCAACCTTTCACACACTCTGCTGCTACAGGTTCGTCACAGTTGCATACAAAATACACACACACACACACACACACACACACACACACACACACCCACCCACCAGCTCAGGTCTAATCCAGGAGTGATGATTGTGGCTAAGCGCCTGTGGTGAGGGAGTTTCAGCTTGGTGAGGAAGTTTGGAGAGTTTGGAGAGAAGCATGTGTTCCTGCTGTTCAGGGGCATCGAGACCGCAGGCAGTGGACGTTCTCAACTCTGCACACCTCTCATACACTTTTCACTAGAGAGTCCTGTACTGATGGTGTTGTTTGGTTTCCTTGCACACATATTCTCTTTGAATTGTCTTGCTGTGTGCACAACCATCTGATTTTTATTTTATTTTGGTTTGGTTGCTTTCAAATGTCTAAGCAAAAGCCCAGAATCTTACACAATGTTGCTTTTACCCAAGATGTACTGGCTCAGGCAATGCATTTGGTGTCTGAACTTCTTTCATTTGCAATGGAGCTACAAACTATTTTTGTATCACCCAACCGTTTTGTGCAGGTTTGGGTGCAGGTTTTGAGATGTTGGTATAGTCCAATGACACATCGCCTACCTTATCATCTTACCTTTTAAACGAGCCTAATTCCCTTTGAACCTCTTTAGCACAACTGGACAAGAATCAAGACTCCGGTCCGGCTGACCTACCTCTTCGCTAAGCACTTAAATAAGTACTAATATCAAATTAGATAATTTGCACTGTTTTTGTTGATGTACTGACTCATTTTCATACTCAAACTCCTTGTCAGTAGCGTTTCAACTTGATAATATTCTCAGACTCTGACCTATTTGTATTGCAATAAGAATATTCATGTGTGTGTGTGTATGAGTATGTGCTTGTGTGTGTACAAAATGTTGTAAATGTAAATGCAGTTCACAAAAGTTGTATAACAACTCCTTTGCCCTGTTTACAGATATTGTGTTGATATTGATGTCACTGAACAACTCAATGTGGTGTAATGCAATTATGAAAATGAACAATTATCCTTGTTGTTACAAGATTCACTAATAATGGTAGTTAGGTATACAGTGGAACCTCTGGTCACAAACACCTCCGAACACGAACAAATCGGTTCCCGATCAAAGAATTCGCCAAAATTTTGCATCTGGTCGCGACCACATAATCGGGTGTCAGACAAACACAGGCCCGGCCATTTTCCCCTTCTGCTTCGTATGCTCCAATGTTTTCCCATTTTCTGTTTGCATATAGCACGATTGCGTATTGCGCACCTAACAAAGACGCGTATGTCCCTTTTAATCGGTCTCGGTCAGACCTGTGTTCATTGGCTGTACAGTAACCTCCTCCCTGCCAATCTTCCTCCTCACTTCCTTAACTTCAGAAATCGACTCATGCAAGGTTAGTTTTCTTGGTTGTTTACAGTAAGTTTTTGTATAATTAAGGATTGTTCAAACTTTGATCTGTTTTCTGTGCTTAAAACTCATTAAAAAATTGTTCACAGCATTTCTTCGTTGTGTTTCTCTGCATTTTTGGACTATAAGCCTTCATTCTGGGTCCCAAGAAACTGAAAGTTTAAATAAAGTTTAAATAAATAAAGAAATAATCACAAAACATGAGAACCGCCACCATATCCCTCCGCCACTGTCCATCTACGCCAGCAACTACGTATCCACCGCAAAGGTAATGTGCATTAAAATCATCTGTTTTTTAATTTTGTTTTTTCTATAACTAAGGTAATTTTAATTTTATTCTATGTTTTATTGCCACACATAAACCCATAATACACTTTAAAAACATGTTTTTGAGAAATTTAATTGTATTTACATTCATTTCAATGGGAAAAATTGGTTCGGGTTGTGAACAAATTAAGTTCGTGACCAGCGGTTCCACTGTATATGCTTGTAGGTCGAGTGCAACATTTATGAAGCAAACACTGGACACCAAACATGTCTTGACCAATCAACTGTATATGGGGTAATATGGGCCAAACATAATGTAGTAAGTTTGCAGTATGTTTATCAGTACTGTTTGTGTTTGCCCGTGCATTCTCATTTGCTTGCTAGATATCATTTTGTCAGGGTTTAAATCTAATATCAAATAATGCACATTTCAAGTGTACTGTGGATAGAAAGATTGTTGATACCAATTGAAAACTCCATAATTCATTGTGACAAGATAGTGATGTTAGACTGACTTGTTAGGGTGACCTGACTGCAAGTTTCTCAAATTTGAACTACAACACTCCATTTTCTGCTTCAGAATATACAAGGTGAGAAATTGGTAATAGATGTTTTGTTTTTTTTCTTAATTTTTTTTTACATAAGCAAAGTTTATGGATGTTTGTACTAAGTTTGCAAAAAAACCCAACTTACCTGTGGTAACTGAGCTAAGCTAACATTAGCGAGCATTAATATATGATGTATTTGAAACAGTCTTCTAAACTGAAACCGCTAATGTGTCCATGTTGAGCGATCTAAATTAAATACTAATATAAACGCTCTTAATGTGATTGTTTTATTTATAGTTTGCACAGCTATGTGGAAGTGATTTCATATGCTGGACTTGGGGTTGTGGAAGTCGTTCTATCTTTCCGAGCAGGAATCCCATGTGGAATGGGCTTTTTCTTTGGTTTTCTTAGTTGGATGTTAGAAATTCTGCCAACACAGAATTCAAACACAGAATTAGTGTAAGCAAACAAAGTACAAATAACTATTGACAGATTGTGCTATCGATACCACATTACCAGCGATCATTTAAAGTTCAGTATTCTTCAAATTCTTAGGACTGGAAAACAGTTTAAAGCAACAGCCTATAAGATATGTGTGTGCATAAATAAAGGTGCACTTCCTTCACATTGATTTCCTTCGTTCTGCAGTATTGTGCTGGGGTGACGAGCTTTGATCAATTATTAAAAGATCTGTGTCTTAGCTAGCTTCGCAGCTGCATTTTCCCAGAATGCTCTTCTGCTGTTCCTCTCCTCAGCTTCTCTCACCTCTCACCCCCTGATCCATCCTCCCATTATCATATTTCCAACACCTTGACTCCAGTAAAATGCTTCATGCAGATGATGTGTGGGCTGAGTGATATGGTGGTCTGCTGTTGTTAAGAGAGACAGACCACGAGAAAGACACAGAGAGAGAGAAAGAGAGAGAGAGAGAGAGAGAGAGAGAGTGCTTGTCAAATGTGCAATTAGAAGAGGGCTTTTTCAGTGCTTTTCTGGCATTTCACAAAATATGATATCACCCACAGAGAATTTCCTGCTGCCTGTATTTTTGGACACCGTGTACCCAGGAGAGTGTAACAGACTCACAATAGAAATGCTCTCTTTTAAGAGAAGACTTTCTCTCTTTGTGCTGCTCTGGAGATCATTCACAGAGCTGTCTTAAGCGCAATATAGTCTAGTTTGGAGTTGAGGGGATACTGTGACACACTTACACTATACACCTACTGTCCAGGTCATGGCCCAAAGATTTTGAGTCTGAATATGTGAATCCAATTGACCAGTTCCTTCCAAACCATGGATCAGACGCACATTTCCATATGTAACTTTTGTGCATTTGGATTTGTAAAATGGCAGGGCAAATGACTCTTTTTATTGTTCTTTTTTTTTTTATTCTTCTTCTTCTTCTTGTGCTTTTTGGATACAGGGCATGTCAACATGCAGAAATACCTGCGCACATGGAAGCATTTTCATATAAGATTATTTTAAGCCATAAAGGCCGGCAGGAGATGTGGATTTTTTTCATGATGCTCTCAGTGAAAGCATTTGCAAGGTGAGCTAATTGCAGTTCTCACCTTAAACATCTGGTGTTATGAAAGTCTGGCTTTATATATCAATAAGGTGTTTTGCTTGCTCCTCCTACCATAAGAATGCTTTCCCCGCCATCACAAAGCTTTAAAACAAAAAGAAATGCTTATGAGGATTGCACCAACTTTCCATGGAACCAGCATTTTCAAGAGGACTAAGAATCTGTTTTCTATAGTGGGTTCAAGCTCACCAAACCTGGACAGTTAAATAAAAAGATCACCTGGTCTCTTTTCCATCTTTGTTTCTACTTTCTCCATCTCTTCCACTCTGCCTGTCTCTCTCTCTCTCTCCATTTTTTTTAAACTCTGCCTCTGTCTCCCCATCACTAGCTGGGCTTCCATTGCAGTTTTGCATAAAATGGAAATGATATTGTAAAACTTATGACAAAACACAGTTGCGAAAGCTCAGTTTCCACTAAGTGATGTTGTGCTATTAAAGCTGGGTTTTCTCCTCTCTTGATAGTTTCTCATATTGCGATAGCGCTCTTTATTCAGAAAAGTAATGTTTCCCTTTGCTCTTCATGTCACGTCAAAAAACATGTTTCAGCTCCAATTTCACACAATATTGCTTCAGTGAATCATCTGAAAAACCACCTCATGTGAGAGTGAAAACTTTTTTGCAGTACAGTGGTACCTCGGTGTTCGTTGACTTCAGTTTTCGTCGGTTTCGGTTTTCATCGATTTTTTTTTTTTTTTTTCCGCGAAAAATTTGCCTCGGTTTTGCTGTGTTGTTTCTCGTTGTGTGAGCATCACCCCGCGCGTCTAGCCAAACAATTCCATTGCTTTCCAGTGTTTTTGTGCT
>JAQMCW010000007.1:14482683-14493397 GCA_030068335.1 Chrysichthys cranchii
TATATATAAAAATAATAAAATCCGGCGAACCAGTCAGGTGATTGCGAGGGTGCGTTAGGATTGGTTATGGCAGTTGTAAACAGGAAGTTACGTCACCGGCGCTTTCGCTTCGTGTCCATGAGCTCTTATAGTTCCAGTCCAGTAGCTTCGTGTCCTGTGAGTCTGTCTCCTCAGCACTCAGCTCCTCCGGTATCGTGAGTTTTGCGTCTCTTTCCCATATGCTTTCCCCGTCGCCATTTCCGCCAGTTATGCCCTCCGTCTCCCGGTTGTTTCCCGCTTTGTATTGACAACGCGTGAGCTAGTTTGCCCACGATAGATTGTACACAACACACTATTGGATGGGAGGCGACCAACCAGAGAGCGCTGTGTTGTGTATCTTGGGCACTGATTGGCTCAGTGATCGTTCATCTCTTCTGGTCAGTGCCTGATATAGGATTTATATGTTGTTAAAATGACGTAGGTTTAAGAGTGTAGAAAGTGTTTAAGTGTGGGACGTGTTTATAAGAGTGTGGGAAAGGTTAATAAGAGAGTGGGAAGGGTTTATTAAGCCTTAAAATTTATATAAATAATAAAATTAATGTAATGTTGTTTTCACAGAGGGGCACCGGAATGTAACCCCCGCACTAGGCGGGGGTTCACTGTATTAAAAATGACTGGAGTATGAATAAATGGATGTTTGCATTTAATTTAAATATTCTTAAGTTTATCAATAATATTGTGGCATGCTTTTTTTTTTTACGGAAAATGCTAAAAGTAGTTCTCATTCTTTCTCAAGTTTTTTTGGTGAAAGGACAGGTAATTCATTTCTCCAACCAGCGAATGAAAAAAAAAATACATGTAATGTTTATTTTATGCCATCTTTTTTTACCAATTCTCCTGAAGGGTGCAATCACTTTTGAAAATGACTTTTTAAAAATATATTTATTTGGCTATTTTAATACATTTAAATGGCTATTGGGGGTAAAGGAGGGATTGGATAACCACATTTTTTATTATGCCATTACTATTCTAACAGTTTAATATAAGCTGTTTTAAACTAAATATCTGAATAAATTAAATGTTACAGACCTTGAAAAAAGATAATGTTCACATTAAACTTCAGAATTTGGGAAAAATGGATGCAAAACAATAAAAAAAAACAAAAAAAACATGCAGTGAGGAATGTTTTTGTGGGCAAAAATGCAAAGAGATTGAATGAAAATGGCCAGACTGATCTGAGATGATGGGAAGGCTACAGTAACTCAAATAAGCACTCTTTACACCCGTGGTGAGCAGAAAAGCATCTCAGAATGCATCAAACATCGAGGCCTATGAGTTATAGTCGCAGAAGACCATGTTCTACTTCTGTCAGTCAAGACCAGTTATCTGAAGCTACAATGGGCACAGATAGACTGAAACAGGACACTTGAAAATTAGAAAAACATTGCCTTATTCTTTTTCATCGTTTTTGCAATCTTCAGCTGTCAATCAACTTCACCATTTCATCAGTCTACAGAGAAAGGCAGTTTCTGTTTCCTGAAAGTGAAGTGAAAGTTCTGACTGATTAGGAAACCTTCACTGAAGCAGCAGTGCTGTATGGGATTCAAAGAAATCAGTCATTGTATCGTGAATTATTCTTTACGGACCATTTCTTGCAGAGAAGAAAAGAGATATTCCTCCATTAATTGATTTGTCTGCACATCTGGCAAGGCAGCCACAAAGGCACTTACAACATCCATTAATGAGTGTTTACCTTGCTTTTGATCCAAAACATATGTAATAGATAAATAATACTGATAATTCATCTGAAGTGACAGGATCAGATCTAAGAACACACACACACACACACACACACACACACACACACACACACACACACACACACACACACACACAATGCAGATGGTTTAATCTTTCAAAATCTAATCAAAATTTTATTTGTTTATTTTTAGTCCACATCACCCTTCAATACAAATGTATTTTGCAAACATATTCAAGTATTAGGTTTATTTAGATATGTACAATGATATTTATGGAGCCATAAAGCTGTTTATTCCTGAACCTTTAGGTCAGTAGTATTAGGATAGTCGTCCCTCGCCATATCGCGGTTCACCTATCGTGGCTTCACTGTATCGTGGTTGTTATATGCAATATAAAAAATATAAAAATGTTAATTCAAACATATTAAGAGAATATTACCTACAGTATGTATTTCATCAGCGGATGAATACACAGTGAAAATGAAGAGTACGCCACTACCGCTTGAGCTAGTTCGCCCACGTGAGATTGTACATGGCACACTATTGGCTGATGGATGGGAGGCGACCAACCAGAGCGCTGTGTTCTGTACCCTGGGCGCTGATTGGCTCAGTGACCGTTCATCTCATCGTCATCACCTTCATCATCATCAGTACTGCACAGCTAATTCATCATCTTCATCATTCAAGTTGTAGTACACTTCACTGGTGAGTACCCATATAGAATTTTAATATGTTGTTAAAATGACGTAGGTTTAAGAGTGTAGAAAGTGTTTAAGAGCATGGGAAGTGTTCATAAGAGAGTGGGAAGGGTTTATAAAGCCTTAATATATATATAAATAATAAAAGAAATATAAGGTCACTACTTCGCGGATTTCACCTATTGCGGGGGAGCTCTGGAATGTAACCCCCGCAATAGGTGAGATATGACTGTACTAAGGTTTGGATTAAACCTATTCAATTCACATGGCCAGCTAGATTAGTGAATAACTATGACGATAGAATTGAATTCATACAGTTATTAGCTTTGATAGGGTGGTACGGTGGCTGAGTAGTTAGCACTGTCGCCTCACAGCAAGAAGGTCCTGGGTGCGATCCCCGGGGTCGACACGGGCGCCTTTCTGTGTGGAGTTTGCATGTTCTCCCTGTGTCCGTGTGGGTTTCCTTTGGGTACTCTGGTTTTCTCCCACAGTCCAAAGACATGCACATTAGGTGGATTGGCTACCCAAAATTCCCCAGTGTCTGTGTGAGTTAGAATGCACTTTGCTACAGAAATGTCAACTGAGGCCCGTGGGCCTGCTTGACACCCTATGTGCCAGATGACATGATAGGACTGAAGAAGAAGAATTAGCTTTGATAACGATGGGTTATGAGTTTCACCACTGTTACAAAAATAAATAAATAATCACAGACTCACTTATGCTTTTCATACTTCTGGGGTTCCCCATGCCCCACCATGAACACAACGGGCTCAATTAATCATACTTTCCATTGAAACATGCACAAAATCAGTTAATAAAATCAAATGTTATTGCTAAATTTTTAATTTCCACAAATTATTTTTCAAATTAAAATAGTTGTTTTCTGACAAATAAATAGTAGGGGGTTTGTCGAATACCAAGGATCGCATGACTATTTAATTTAATTTAACCCATTAAAAAAAGTTGTTGACTTTTCCAAAGTTAAAGTAAAATTGATTCAAGAGTTTGGCAATTTTATTTCTGCAGCTAAATGCTGACAGACATCAGCAAACAGTTTGCTTTTTTAGGCCCCACTATTAAGACTAAAATAAATAAATCATTATGATAAACGTGTTAAATATCAAATCTGCATAAACTATTACAGTATTTCAAAAGATTACAAATTTAACATGGAACACTTTTACTAGAAGCATGTATCGGGCCTGGAATCTTTTGGGACCCAACAAAAAAGTCATAGGAGCAGGAGTTTTTTGTTACATAGTCATGAAATGCAGATTGGAGCAGATGGACAGATATGAAGCTCAAAGGACAAAAAAAAATAACAATGATTAACATGTGAGCATATTGGACACGTCTCATTTATTGTATCTGGTGTAAACTGGCATTCATTCATTCATTCACTCATCTTTATTAACTTTTGTTTTCATGGTCATGGTTGCTGTGAATTAATTTAGAATATATTCCACACTTTTCCAGTGTAGTCTTTTACATTTTTGCTCTAAAATTGGTGTTTGAAATATGCCCGGACTAACAAAGTACACTTAGCGTGCATACTGTCTACCTTGGTTTTTTTTTTTTTTATATATTTTTTTTTTATTTCCCGGCAAGCCAGCATCCCCACAGCAGCAACTAGTGATTGCATTAGTCAACTGTTGCATACATGCTGTCTTGATGGATGGATTGATTTTGAAAACCTCCTTTAGAGTCTTATAAATTAATGAAATCATGTATGCACTATGAAGATCAGATTTCAAAATATGACAAAACTCACCCATCTTGTAAAATTGACATTTTCCTTTCCATCCTTTTTGATTAATGCTGTTATGCGATACCACTATTATCAAAATTTTATTTCCAATTTTGTAATGAACACACCAGGATCCCAGATGGCCATGAATGTATTGGGAGTTCTACAAGTCAACCCAGCAAGATGCAACTGGAAAATAGCACACCTGGAGAGGAAGTGGTTATGGTGAAATTGGTTGGCCAGGGAGGTGTTTAAAAGGTGCAAATTTTAGAAGTGAAGGCAAGATCCTGAAGGCTAAACTTGCTTTCAAAAAAGTTTGTTTCAAAGTTTCTTGATGTAGCTAACAAGTAAGGTAAGTGTATAGTCTGCAATTTAGTATTCCACGAAATTCAAGCTTAAATGATATAAAATCTAACTACATTTGCATTTTCTGAAATTAATAGTAGGTAAATTTCAAAACAGATATTGAGAGAGACAAAGAACAAAAGAAAGAAAGAAAGAAAGAAAGAAAGAAAGAAAGAAAGAAAGAAAGAAAGAAAGAAAGAAAGAAAGAAACTGATGGGGAAGCTAGACAGTAGCATAGAAATAGAGAAGAGGAGGTAGAAATAGGAAGCTAATTATTAATATTAGCAATTATTCACTGAAAAATGAATTGAAGTCAATGGGAGAAAAGTCAGGGATAAAAAAGCAAGCAGGACTTAAATAAATAAAGTTTAAAAAAGTGATGAGTGCTTATTAATATTGCCCAGAACATGTCTAATAAATTTGGAGGTATTATATGGGAGCAGGTTAAAACATTCCTATTCAAAGTCTATTGGTAAAAATGGACAAAAAAGAGAGAATTAAAAAAAAGGGATGTGGATTGAATATTAAAATGAAAACAGCATAGCACGAGTGTCATTTACAAGATCTTTGGAACAAATTTTTAACAAAGTTTCTACATGAAGTGGTTGGAGCTGAAATAATTACAGAATATAGGTTAGAAAAAATTATGATTACTGGTATATCATTATATCAGTGGTGGGCCATGCATTTCACACCTTCAGTAGTCCCCCCACCCACCCACCCACCCCCGCTCTTCCATCGCATTGTTATTATTTGTGTGAGAGTTATTTTACTGAAATTGAAAAGAAGTAAACACCTATTTGGTAAGTAATTATTTAAGAAAACTTTGATCTAAATAAAAAATTCTTTTCGCGTTTGAAACGGAAATTACACATGACCACTATTTGTTGAAAAATAAAATTGGTAATTAACAAACTTATTTTATAAATACTGCATTTTCCCACCTTGCACTCAGTGAGCGAAGCCACTGGGGAATCAGCTAGTTATTTATAAAATAAATAATAATAGTGCTTCACAAGCACGATAATTATAGTGCTAAAAAATTAAAAATACATCATATTTATTTTTGCTGTTCCATAAAAAGCTTGGCTACTCTGTTAACTAAGTGCAGCTTAAGCTGAAGGTCCAATCACAGGTAGCATGTGAAAGAGTATTAAAGATGGTTAAATGGGAAATTATACAGCAGTCAGTAGTGAGAAGGAGTGCTAAAAAATGCCCAAACAGACAAATATAGGCTTAAAGATTAAAATGAAATTTTAAGTGAATTAATATCAACCAGAAGTGACAGTAGTAAACGTGCAAAAAGAGTCTAATTCTACAAATCTTACCAACAACATACAAGCTACACTTTATCATGCAGTGCGTTGGGTTTCTACTACACATCCTATAATGATGAAAATATGAACTCTGTTTTATGAAGAGTGTTTAAACAGTTCATATAAGATATCTCTTTATACTCTTTTTTTACATGTGCTATAATGATGAATGCTGTTTTAGGAACAGTGCTTAAATGGTTCAGATAAGAAATCTCTTTATGCGGAGAATAAAAAGGGTCCTAAATGAATTAGAGATATAATGCTTAATGGCAAATAAATATTTGAACTGGAGCGTTTGAGGAGTCGATTCTGAAGACAGAGAGAGACAGAGAGAGAAGGGGAATGTTCAGAATTATCCATGGTGTACATTTTGCTTATTATAAGGCATCACAATGTTTATAATGACACTGAGTTACCAGTTTATGAGACATACCTTCCTTGTAGATACACTCATTGGCCATTTCATTAAGTAGGCCTTACAAACAATATCTACTCAGCAATGATCCCATGGCAATCCATATTATTGATGGATGGAGTAAAGGGGTGTTGACAATTTGTGCATAGCAATAGATTTGTAAGTTAGTAATTGCGTAAAAATTGCAACTTGCTGTGAAATAAAAAAGCAACAACTGCGTGCATTTTGTGTTACCTGAAAAGAGTATGCTACCAACTTGCTTACATCACAAAAATCAATTACTGATTACATGGTAATTTATTGGAGTTACACAATGTGGTAAATCTAAAACAATTTCGAGTGGCTAATCCACCCACTGGCATGTGTTGGGAAGGTAGGAGGCAACTAGAGAACCCACACTAACACAGGGAGAACATGTGAATCTCCACAGAGACAGGAACCTGAGGTCAAGGTTTAAACCATGGACCCTGGAGATGTAAGAAAGGAACACTACACATTGTACCACCGTTTCATCATTTAAATGAATAATTTCCTTAGGTGAGATAACATGATGCATATTTGACAGGTACATAATTACCCCAGGATGCATCTTTGGTTAGTCATAACATCACAGACTTGATCATAAAATAATATATCACTCAGTTTGTATTATTTTAGCTTTAGTGAAGAACTTTAGTGCACTGATGTTGGGTGAGGAGGCCTGGGGTGCAGTGGGCATACCAGTTAATCCCAAAGGGGTTCAGTGGGGTTGAGGTCAAGGCTTTGTGCAGGCCACTTGTGTTCTTCTACTCCAACCTTGGCAAACCATGCCTGCATGGACGATTTTAGTATTACAGTTCTATACACTTAAGCATACATTATCCTATACAGTTGTGTACTTCCAGCTTTGTGGAAATTTGGGGAATTCGTAATGGTCAGGTGTCCACAAATTTTTGTCCATATATAGTGAATTTATATAGCCAATTTACTAGCAAGCTAGCTAACATTAGCGTAACTAAATTAAAAGTAATTAAAAGCAGCAACCACAATCACTGCCAAAATAGCTACCATTAGACTCCGTGTTATATTTCTCTGTGTTATATTTGTGTAGTTTAAACCAGTAGCCACCTTTGATAGCAATCTAGCCCAGGTTAGGCAATTTTATTATTTTATTAAGATATGGGTATTTCCTACCAAGTTGGTATGTTGAGCCCAAGAAGTGAAAAAAAGGTCTAGTCAAGATGTTTCAACATTTAAATTTCACAAACAAATGAAAAAAAAAATAAAAATAAGCTCTGACTTCATTAACCCATAGTTGCATGCCACTCAAAATAAGGACAAGCATACAGATGTGCTGATGTCATCTTCAAGTTGTAACCCCATCACAGTAAAATAAACTTCCATATACAGATATTTTCCATATTTTCCCATCTGTTCTCACACATCCATGTGAAGTCTTCACCGACTTTCCAGGCTGATGAATATGTGTATGATTTATACGCACAGAGAGCTCGGCCCTGCTGGGGTCCATATCACGTTCCACTGCGTTGGACGTTTCGATGTTGACCTCGCGCTTTTGATGCTCGGCCAGACCGGGCTCTTTTATCCATTTATTTATCCTGGAATCGCCTTTGTATACAGTTCAAATGAGGGGGGGATTAGCAATGCATATCAGATTGCCAAGCAGACATGCCTCTTTAAAATATTCCCCTTCACAGGGCAATCCATCAGGATTTTTCTTCTTTCAGCAGCAAGGGAATGCAAGCTTGCATGTCCATCAGTTTCTTTACAGTTCTTTTGGAATTTAAAAATGTAAAAATCACCCTTTATGGACCAAAGGTTTTTAAAAACCAGATCTCTTCCATTATTTCTAATATAAGCCATCTGATAGGTAGAACATCAACTTCGTACATTTGAGAGAAATTCTATGGCCTATAGGCAATAATGTCAGACCTTTCACATTCTTCAGATATAGGAGTTTGAAATCCATAAACAACATCCATGACCTGAAATCCGAACATAATCGGCCATGTTCCCTAGATGGCTAGGATGACCTCTTTGTGTTGAAAATGGGCAGTTGTAAGTGGTTCAACACTAAAGCATTCAACCATTCTTTGGGAAATACCAGTATTTTTTATAGGTAATTACCAGTACCAATTGGAAATATGCCAGTGATCCTGGCCCATTCTGCTGTCTGGACCTGCCTGATCCATCCTTGGAAACCACTCGCTTCTGCTGAAAATGGCCCCATTTGGGTAGCTTAAAGATACTTTAGAAAGTTTAGAAACTGTGAACAGGGCACTGAAATTCTGTCAACACAAGAGGTTCTTCTAAAAACAGTCTTGGACTCAAGTCTCCATCAGTGAACAGTTGAAAATGTCAACAAAATAAACTTCATATAAAACTATAGTGGATTTCATGCTATACAATTATACTTTTTACCATATAACACAGTTATGGAAGGGAGTTTATATTAATGGCACTATCCAGTGTCACCCAAATGAGGATGGGTTCCCTTGTGAGTCTGGTTGCGCTCAAGGTTTCTTTCTTATGTCATCTCAGGAAGCTTTTCCTTACCACCATTACCACTGGGTTGCTCACTGGGGATATATATTTATATATAAATTTGTAAATTCATAAGTTTGAATAAGAGGTTTATAGCCAGAATTGATATATTTCTTTAAAGCTGCTATTTGACAATGTTAAACTTGAAAGCACTATCCAAATAAAACAAATTAAATTGGAATCACCGGTTCAAATCTTGTTGATGCCACAGTCATGAGACAACAGACCAGTTGTCCATAATCTCTTGGTGAGAGTGATGGCAGATGCTCCCTGTCCTGTCAATCACAGCCACATCAGTCATTCATGAGCATCTGTGAGTTTATGTATATAGAACAGGGTGTATATACTATGGAGAGCTGGCTAGAGAGTGGGAATTGGCAGGCGACCAAACTGGGAAGAGAATATGTAAAAGAAAAGAAAAAGTTGCATTTGCAATTTTAGGCCAGGCATGCAACATATGATTTTGGAACAATTTAGACACAATTTGGCTGTCTACGACAATTTTATGAATCATGGCTAAATCATGTTTTTTCTCCCTAATTTGGTCCTTGCCAATTCCCACCCACCAGTCAGCTCTCTTCTATCATTAGACAGCTGCCAACCAGGGACTGTGAAGGTCATTGCATGCTTCCTCTGAGACATGTCCAGTCTGCCAAGCGCAACTTTACTGCTCGTGCTGTGTCACACGGCCACATGACACAGTTGGAGGAAAGTGCTATCAGCCATCGTCTGCAGGTTAAATCATGTTTTAATCAGATATTAAATCATGTGAAAGTCTGACAGTGTGACAGGGTATATGACATGTTTCACCAAGCTGTTGGAGGTGACTAAGAATTTCTTATATGTAATTGGATGTCATATAATGTGAGGAGTCATAATCCAGTATACATATCAGTTAAAGTTTTTGCTATGATCAGTGTGGCGTGGTTGTTCAGTAACCATATTCATGTGCTGAAGACTACATGGGGCGAGTGACCGGCTTGTTTCAAAAGTCTGACTGCAACGATTTTAGCTAGTCAGTGAGAAAAGAAAAAAAAAACATCCCAGGTTACAAAAGCAGATCTAACAATTTATAGCAAATCTAACAATGTCCCCTTGTCTTCGTCCATTGATTTTCAATTCCTTTTCAAGTTTTGTGGAATAAAACTGTCCAAACTGAGCACCACCTTTTATTTTTTCTCAACATTTTTAGATTGAGAAGTCTAGTGGCAATATACTTTTGTACTGGTTGTGCAGTGTGAGTGCTTTCGTTGTGGAGCATCACGTAATACAGGCCCTTTGTAGTGTGATTTTCACTCCTGTGTTATGAAATCTGCAGAGTTCTGCAGTGTGAGCAATAATCAGATGATTCCTCTTGTCTCACAGTGTAATCCCAGCTGTAGTTTAGAATTGAGGGAAGACAAGGAAAAAGAGCTCATCTACAATTTCTGAATTTTTGAACCCCATGGAATCACTGTTTTGACAACAGCTGTTATAACATGATAAACCATTTTGACTCAACTTGTTGAAGCACTTTGATTGCACATCTGATGAAGGACTTTTGTCTGAAAAAACTGTTTCTCGGGAAACTTCTCTGTGTTCTGTGGAATCTGCAGACAGACCCTCCTCAAAAATACATCCTTTCATAGAAACTGACTGACCCTGAAGTCTGGAAAGACAGATCTAACAGTGCGTATCTGCGTATGTGGCTGCCATCATTTTATAGTCTCTCAGTTTTTTTCTTCAGTCTGATGGACACTTTTCTACCATCAGATTTTCAGGTGCACACAAATACATGAGAGTATAGTATGCAATTAGAACAGACAGTGAACTAGATTTATGAGCACCCAAAGCGTGTGCACACACACACACACACACACACACACACACACACACACACACACACACACACACACACACACATATATATA
>JAQMCW010000007.1:14537342-14550854 GCA_030068335.1 Chrysichthys cranchii
GTGTGTGTGTGTGTGTGTGTGTGTGTGTGTGTGTGTGTGTGTGTGTGTGTGTGTGTGTGTGTGTGTGTGTCTATATGTGCAGTGCTTTCCTCCAGGGTTTCCAGTGGTGGTCTTTACAGCTGATTCCTGGCATAGGTCTGGATTGAGTTACTCTTGAGCCATGCTGGGATGCTGATGGAGCCACCCAACTTCCTTTCCGCTATCAGCCCAGTGTAAAAGAGTTCACCATCTAATGGACTCATTCCTCCACTAAGCAGATCTATGGCTCGCTCCTAATTGCAGGTATTAGGTCAAGAACAAATCACGGTGTGACCTCAAATCAGTCATGCGCCCGTTTTTAAAGATTGCCACATGCTTGCAATTACCACATTCACTAATCTCTTCTCATGTATTTTCCTACCCTAAAGGTATCATATGTGTATGTGTATTTGTTTGTTCACAAAAACTTCACTGCAATATATTTTCATTACCTTTATTATCATGCAAAACCTTGTGGATGATGATTGTTATATATATACACTACTGCTGCAGTACATCCTGCCATAAACCAGTATCTACACTGGATTCCAACTGTTTGATTCAGAGGGATTAAGTAAGTCCATATGCCTTGCTGCACCGTATCATTTATCACATTCTTGAAAGTTAATTATGGCATTTCTTCAGTTTTTTCTTTCCATAAATAATAATTCCTCCAAAAGATTCTGTGAAAAACTCAAAGGAGGTTTACATCCTCACCTAACAATGAGACAGCAGAGAGAGAGAGAGAGAGAGAGAGAGAGACTTTTTGCTCTACTTATGACCAATTATGGCCATGGAGCGGTCAGTCCCCCAGAAGCAGCATCAGGGGTGCATTAGAAACATGTCTAACTCAAGCCTGCGTGTTTCCCCTTTATTCTTCTTTATTCCTTTATTTTTTTAAGTGAAGCATAAACTCCATAGAAACTACACAGTCACACTTTATATACACTATTCGTTTGATTTCAAGTCATAATAAACAAATGTATCAGAATTTGCAACCTCTACATTTTTAGAAACATATTTGTATGCCAGTAATGCTTATGAGTATCATGATAAAATATACTGTCTATGATCACATTATTGCTGGCACAACTTTGGCTGTCCTCTCCCATTGCATTTTCTTGATAAATCCAAAGTGCTCTCTTGGGCCAGTGGTATGTGCAGTGTTGCAGTAAACAACATTTACATGATGTGTCATGGTCTCTCAGAGTTACATGATTTTAGACATTCATGTCAGTAAATTGTTATGAGTGGTTTTAAGGAAACAGGAAGGGAATTATGAACAGGAAGGAAATTATATCATGTTGTGCTACATTCGTGTAAATCATATGGCCTGAAATTCACTGTCATAAGAGTCATATGGCTGCTCTAATTAATTGAGTTCTCAGTAAAATACTTGCGGATAAATATTTAGTAAAAGATATGAATCATGCTTTCAAATAAATGCTATTTAAATAAATGCTATTAGAGCAATATTTCTCAATCTCGGTACTGGAGTGCCATCGGTTTGGACATTTGGTCACCTCCATCCTAGACTATTCCCCTCCAGACCACAAGAGGGCACTCTCACTCACTGTTGTACTCTTGTTTTGTGGTGTTCCTCACTGCCTTCCTTGATTTGTGCACCCCTGTTTTGTGTTCCCTTTATTAATCATCTTATTTCAGGCCCTTTTCTCCTTAGCTGTGGGTGTTATTTGCTGGATTGCTAATATTTGCATCATTAGTACTATGTAGTTTTTCATATTCAGCTTTACGTGCATTGCATTTCTTGTTGTTTTCTAGTTTGGGGTTCTTTTCCCACTCTGTTGGTCTCGGTTGCTTTTTAAGTCAATTTTGCACATGCATCTGACTCTGCTTCCACTCTGTGACTGTTTGTTTTTTCCCCTCTAACTCACCCAGATTAATACGTTTCAGGCTTGATGATCAACTGGTGACTTGAATGGTACAACAGTGGAGGGTAGTAGTACTCCAGTACCAGGATCGAGAAAAACAGAATTACGTTAGGCAATTCTGTATAATCTTTTAAGATGAGGCCATGGCAATCTGCCAACGTGCTCATCTTAGGCGAGGTGCCACCTTTTTATTTCAACAGCCAATGAAATCATTTTTGTTGCAGAGCATTTTGTTAAATTGTTCGGTCATGCTCTGCAAAGTTCATCACTTTTAGGAAACTGAGCAAAATATTTTCGTTAACTGAATTTTTCCCAGTCTAGTACTGGGGTCAGGTATTGCTCTACAGTAGCAGCTTGTTGACAGTGGTTCAAATGGGTTGTTGGTGCATGTTTGGCTGTGTATCTTCCTGCACACTATTCCCTTGGTTGAAGTTATTCATTTCAAAGGCTATGGAATGTATGCAGTCTTGCGACGGGCACTTTTTGTAGCTTCGTCAGACTGTAAGATTGAGAATGTAATTGCCTCTTTATGGAGCAATGATTTTTCTCTATCAGTAATTTAATCTATCATAGACTAGTGTCAGATGCCTCTCAGACATGACCCAGAAGCTCTCTGTTATCATCTGAACCACTCACGGTTGAACTTGCCTTAAACATGCACCATGTTCTGCAAAAAGTCAAAAAGTATATGTGAAGGCAGTGGTGAGAAATTCTTCACTCTTCATATTTAGCTGGTTTGCTGAGCTACTGTTAATTACGGTCAAGAGTTGGCTGGGTGTGGCACCTTGAAGACTGTTACCTGTTGTGGAAATTCCACCACATCACCACTCTGGTGCCTGGTTAAAAAGGAAAAATATCTCAACAAGCAGATCAAATCCCCACTCTCAAGCTGTTTCATGGGGATGTCAATAAAACGCGCGCATTCACAAATCATGCCTTGCTGTTTACTGCTCTCACAGCTAAAATCCTCATAATGTCATGAAATATGATGAAGGCACATGGCAAGCATGGCATGTATATTTAATATTTGATTATTTTATTGGATATTTTTGTTACAATACAGTGTGTAAATTTCAGAAAGTTTGTTCAGTAGCAACATGGGATATATGTAATTCCAATGCACCACATAAACAGACGTCTTGTGCTTTGTTGTGGTATTGTGGTGTTGGCGAATCCACCCTTCGCCATTTGTAAGTTTTAACTCCATGCCAGTGGGGCAGAGTTAGCACTTGTTCAGTTAAATCTTATAGCCACTTAATATATCTTGGTATGACTACGACTAATCACTTTACAATTCCTTTGAATTTTGCGTGAACTCAAGACTAGTAATCGAATCCATAAGACAGTAACAATCAATTTGAAATCTGCCTGGTTTGCTAGAATTGTTGGCTGGTTAACATTTTTGATTAAAGGTACTGAATAAGCAAAAAGTGCCAGACAGTGCTGTTGCTTAGCCAATAGCTGGCTGTTGGGTGGAATAGATGAGGTGTCTTCATGATGAATGCCACATGCATTGAGTGATTGATTTCAGCTTTAGTATTAATATCAGATCTCAAATGAGCCATGTCAGCCTGCATGGCGGCTGCTCCCGAAGGGGTCAAATGGTGGCTAGGAAGTCCATTAACCAGATATTAAGCTCTCCTTTAGATAAGCAAGCAAAAAAGCTTGCAAAATCAGTTTGCATTCGCCAGACTATTAGCATTACATCTTGGTGGAATGAATGCAGGGTCATCGGAGGGCATGGGGCAGGCCTGAGAATTTGTCTGGCCTGTTTCCTGATGTGACTCTGGCACTGAGAAGCATGTCTGACATCCTAAATAAACATGCAAAATGGCCCAAGAGACCTTCCTTATTTTCTATGCTTGTCCTAAACTCCCCCTCTTTTCCTACATCTTTTTTCTCTAATTCTCAGTCATCCTCACACTCTCTCTCGTTCTCTCTCTCTCATCCTGCCATAAACTTGGGTCAGCAAACTGTTAAAGACGTTAAACTGATACCCCAGCTGCATGGAGGGAACGTCTACATGTGGAGAAGGGAGAGGGAGACTGAGGTCCTGTTTGAAGTGGAGCTGGAACATCAAACCCTCCATTTAGAACAGGATGAACGGCTAAAGGGCTGACTTAAGTTTTTCCAGCAAAAAGAGATGGATAGTGTTATGGCTTAAACATTTCTTACTGGGCTCGATTAAAGCCTCTGACACCGCTGAGAGCTGTTTGTAAAGAAAGTGCATTGACAATGAACCCCATACTGAACTAATCAATGAAGGTCAGTGAGTGTGTGCATGTGTGTGTCTGCGCGTGTGCGTGTGCTAGTGAGAAAGACTTGAAAAGAGGCTTTAAAGATCTATATAAAGGGCAAGGTGTTCTTTCTCTCTGTCTTAAAACAATTTAATGTTTTCAAACCGCACAGCAGCCAGAGATAAAATGAGAAAGAAATGAAACAGCTAAACAAAAATTTGGAACTAAAGCAAGAATCAAGTCCTGTAACACAAACTATTGTTGTTTCTTGGGTTTTAGTAGTAGGATAAGATGTGATCAAAATTTTAAATCCTCATTAAAAACAAAATTATTGTTATATTGTAATCATGTGACATGATTTCAAAAAGGGAACTTCTGACTTTCTATGGGCTCCAAGATAGCCAAATGATAGTATGTGTACTTTATGTTCAAGTAGAAATCTAGGGAAATATCAACTATTCGGATGAGTTCGAATACACTACTATACTACCCAGTCTTAATCAGAGACATTGCTGCAGCCACGAAAATAAGTCTGAACAGTGACTACCCACATAGCTTAGACACAGTACATATGTATTACACCATAATTCCAAAGCACATTAGAGAAAATATGCTACCACAAAGATCCCCCCCTCCCCCTGTAATGTGTTTATGGACAGTGGTAGCTCAGTGGATAAGACATTGGTTCGAGTGCTTATAAAGTTGTGAGCTTAAATCCCAGCACTACCAATCTGTTATTGGTGGGCCCTTGAGCAAGGCCCCCTGCCCATCAAGTCCTCAGTTTTATAAAAGATAAATGTAAGTTGCTCTGGATAAGGGTGTCATCCAAATGCTCCAAATGTATGCTATGAAATGTCCTGATAACCTTTCGATCTGTTTTAAGAAAAGAGAAGTCAATCATATTTTATCTACACTTTATGGCCAAAAGGTTGTGAATGCCTGACCATTACGTCCATATGGGGGCCTTTGTCAAACTGTCTCAACTGCCTCAAAGTTCACTCAACTAAGGGGAACAAAACCTGTCACATCATGATGATGCTCGTGTACACAAAGCAAGTTCCATGAAGAACTCAAGTGACCAACACACATCACTGACCTCCATCCCACTGAACATCACTGGGATGAACTGGAACACACTGACTGAGCCCCAGGCTTCCTCCCCCAACATCAATGGCTGCCCTCACTAATGCTGAATGAGGACAAATTGCCACAGCCACATTGCAAAATCTAGTGAAAAGCTTTCCCAGAAGAATGGAGGTTATTATAACAGCAAAGGTGAGGGACTTAATCTGGAGCAGGACGTTTAGAAAGCACATAAGAGTGTGATGGTTTGGTGTCCACAAAATTTTGGCCATATAATGTATATGGCACCGAGACACATTTCATCTGTATGAATGAATGTATTTTTAAACCTAAAAAAATTAGGTCAAAAGGATCAAAATAAACTTAACTACACCACAAAAGAGTACTGAGATTCAGTGCATGTGATGTTGCATCTTCCTTTCAGTTGCAGGCTACCAGTCTTACATTATTAGCTAGGATTTTCATAAGTATTTCACAGAGGAGGTTGTAAGAGTATAGTAAGGCTTTTATCCTGGTAAGCATTATATTTGGAGCTCATCCCAAGAGCACCAGGTGTGAGGTAAGAAAACACTCTGGTTAGTTATGCTATACAACCTTGTTTACAAAAATATTTACAGTAATTGTTAAAGTCTAATAAGTTGTTACAAATAGTTTTGTTTTTATTCCATGTAAATAGCCTTGCAGCACTGTAGTCAGTAATGACAATTGATTGACAAATTAAACAGAAGTCACAGGCTAAAACACCCTAGCTTTATGTTTGTTACCTCACTCACTCACTCATTTACTACCACTTAATCCTGTTCAGGGTCATGGGCGGAAGCTGGAGCCAATCCCATCTGACTTCGGGTGAGAGACATGGTACAGCCTGGGCAGGTTGCCAATCCACCGCAGTGTAGCTAATGAACAATATAAAAATATGTTAAAAGTATAATACAAATACAACAAAATCAAAATATAATACAGTATATCTAATCTGAATCTGAAAACAGGTTATAGGACAAAATTGTCATTTTCGCTTTAGGTACGATGGTGCCCTTTAATGCAAAACAATACAACTGACAGATCGCGTCCTGTTTTTATTACCATTACACTTCCTCTAGGCTTTAAATATTGTATAAAATGTCATCCATGAAAATGTACCAAAAATGCTAATATGGCCAAAAAGAATAAGGCAAGATAGTGGAGTGATTGGGATAAAGTTAAAGAATTCATGCTAAAATGCTACTGGAAGTTTGACAATTGCTGTTTAACTTAATCTCATAAGGATGCATTTGGAAATGTGAGAGGGAAATGTGCAAGCCTTGGGTGGGACTCATTTCTCTTTCAGCCATGAGAAAATCACTTTGAGTTAATTGCCCCAGTGAGGCCTCCAGCTGTAAAAACAAGCCCAGAATGACCAACCATATGCTGTAAATTTGTGTCATTTGGTGTAAAGAAGAAAAGTATGATGCCATTTGCAGCTGAAGGGGAAAACCATGCATCTGACCTCAAGGAAGTATTCTGAAGGTGACTCAAATCTTTTTGTGGGAACCTTTGTAGCACTCTGAATGTGAAATACCTTTTTATTATCAAGTGTAATTATTTCATTAACAAGAACACGCAGAAGTTCTATTTTCTTGGTACAATTAATCAACCATTAGATTTATTACCTAAATACACCAGCTGCACCAAACCGAGCTGCAAATGACTATCAAATTATCAGAAACTAATCTGAAGAGTCCAGCTTTATATGCAGATTAAACTCTGCTGCCAACTAATGTACATTCTTCTTAACTATAAATATTGAAAATGTAACACCATGCAAATAAGAATGAAAACAAAATTTCAAGATAATCAAATATCCCAAAATATGACATAGGTAGAATGTCATAAAGACAATCTACCAAAGATGCCCTTAACTTCAGATGGCCAGAAATACAGAGTCTACCCAAAATCCCATAATGCAACATATTTTACCAGGAAACACTGAAGCCAAGTGACATCATCCTGAGCAAACAAAAGGTATACCAGTAATCATTTTAACCTAAGTATTACATTGGGTATAGCTTAAGGTGACCAGATTTCTGGGAAGCGAACCGGGGACATTTCGGTCAAAATTTCAGGGGACATTCTGGGGGGGTGGGCTGGTCAATATGTTGCCACCACCGGGACGATCTATGACCGGGGGGGTTGCGTGTTGTTATGCTGTTGCCACTGCTGGGACGATCTACGAGCGGGGGGGCCCCCGGCCAAAATCAGGGACACTTCCGGGGACAGAGCAGCTGGGGACAGGGCATCAAAAACGGGGACTGTCCCCGGAAACCGGGGACGTCTGGTCACCCTAGTATAACTCTATTCCATATTGAGCATTCCTAAATTCCAAAGCATGGCACAAATATGTATATGACAGAAGCAGGCTAGAAGCTGTTATTGATATTCAGGCAAACAAACCCACCTAATTCAGAAGGAAACAGAATTGGTCGAACCCTGCCCATGCTTATTCTCAGAATACCAGGGTGTAGCTGCATAGCTAATTCAAAACTGACTTGACTTGCTTTGGTGTTTTGTGCACCCTTCTGCGATGTGGCATAGCTGACCGCCAGCCAAATTGGAGAGAAGCCACAAAACCTTCAACCTCTCGGCATCTGCACGCAAAACCATAGACTACCTAATCTTTGTCTGCTCTGCTCCTGATTGCGAGCAAAACCCAAACACAAGCAGGGCGGCCAAGCATTAGTCACACACATTGAGCTTTCTGGGTACTGAAACAGGATTAGCTGATTACCATCACATACTGCTAAAGGCCTATTCAACATGGTGGTCTGTAATTCATGTTCACATGAAGAATTTGTAAGAAATTATAATAAGTATTTGGAGGAATGACAACAAGTAGTGCATTTAGCAACCTACAAACTAACTTAACCACTCACATGGTTGGTTTCATGCTATTTGCCTCGTATAAATTCTAACAAATGTGAATTAATAGCATTTTTAACTGATGGTCTTATAAGTTATGTTTACATAAGCTATCTTAATAATGTGAATGATGGCTGAAATGCGATGAAATCCTTCATGTCTACACCAAATTTGGACTAGAGCAAGTCCTGTCCAACTGGCTGACGTAGATAATAAGTTTAATGATCTAATAATTAGGGCTCCCAAATGGTGCAGCAAAAAATCATTTGTCTTATTGTTGTGAGATTGCATATTTTATTCATTGGGATTCTGTGGGCTACTGCTCTCTGGTTGGGAAGGCTGGTGCTACCCGCTTGCCTGCTGATTAGACCAACAGTAATCAAATAAAGGCATGTGTGAGGTCATGCATATTAAACAGGCCAGTTAGCATGTTTCTCAAAATGTGTGTTTAGTTGCCCTGTGAAAAGATGCGGTGGTATATATCTCAGTAGAGGCATGTGTTAGGCCTCACCCATCTCATCAAGTAGCTGTTGTGTGATGAGCGAGAAGGAGTGAATGTGTGAGAAATGGCAATGACCAAATGGGAGAAAATGGGATATGATTATTATAATAATAGGAGAATAGACATGTAACCCTCTGAATCTGGGTACTCTGACAGTTGGGATATTTGCATAATTTCTGAGGATCAAAATGCACACAAACTACAGGGTGTTAGGACTACAGGGAGGTTTAACAGTCATACAGACTTGTTTCGATCTTATACAGACGACTGGTATTTGAACTTGGTTTTAAGGTTTTGACCAGTGATTTTATGCGTATCCCAGGTCTCAGTACTGAGACGCATGTTGTGCTCACTGCAGAAGTGGATGCCATCTTCAGGAATCAAACTGATTGGTTAAGATTAGGGCAAGAGGTCACACGGGGCACCAGTCATATGCTTTCTTACTTGGTTGGTATTCCGGGACTTACCACAATTTGCACACAAGCTTTCCACCTGGATCAGATTACCATGATGTCTTTCTGAAGGAATTCACTAATGCTTGGTTCTCTGGCTCATCAGTATTTCTGAACCTTGTCAAGTGCTATTTAATGCTGCATATGACATAAATTCCATCTCTCTTTAATTAGAACCTCTGCCTGTTTTGTCTTTTTGGATTCTTCCCTTAAATCCAAAAGCAGCTCCACATGGACCTTCTACAAGATTCACAGGAAATAGTATAATGTGTTAGCTGCTGATATAGGATAATGTGTATAATGCGTTAGCTGCTAAGAGATGTAGGTAACTGGCTTTGTGACTGATGCTGTCTGCGCACGCAGCTGTGCCTTTATGATAAGTAATTTCTTTGACTGTGTGTGTATGTGTGTGTCATGGGGTTTAGAGTGTCCTTACAACACACCGTTGACATAACACGTGGCACGCCAGCGGCATACTGGCGATATGACCGGCGCCTTGCTTGTTAGAAGTCCAGCCAAACCCCTGAGGGGCCGAACGCCAGGAAATAAGAGACGCAAGCTGTTGCATCAGAGTGCTTACTTGCCCATCATGGAAAATACATTTCCTTTTTTTCCCCTCTCTCATCCTCTATGCAGCTTTTCATATACTTTCCATCATATTTAATTCAGAGCCTTTTCAGCATGGTGGTGTGTTCAAATCTATCTCTGTTTCTCCCGATCCTAGGAGAATGGAAGATGCCAGAAGGCCAAACCGCTGTATGAGATGTCTTTTCTGGTCTGAAAAACTCCTACTCTCCCGTAAACATCATTTACACACCATTAGTGATCCCACAGAATATATCAGTGCGGGTTGATTATGCTTGAACCTGGACAGACTCAAGCCTTAGTTCATATTTCATTTATTGGTGTTGGTTTAACTAGTGGACTATCAGAAATTATTCATTTCAATCTGAAATTCAATGCGAAGCCTTGTTGGAAAGGATGAGCAAGTCTGATCATATCAAGGGATATATAGGGATTTATTTAAGGTGGTTACTTTCACAAAATACAAATGCTCAGCATACTAAACTTGGATATTAATCATTTAAGTCAGGCTGGGAATTTTCATCTGAATTGGCAAGCATGAAAAGGGTGGAAGCCTGCTTTTATCTTTTATAACACAACACCACAAATATTACAAATATGAGCTAAGATTTGGAAAAATAGAATGTTTTTTTTTCTTACTTACCAGGAATATGCGAGGGAAAATCAAAAAAATTAAAGTCAATTGTTAAATTACACAACAACCAGAACAAAGGGAAGCTAGCAAAATACAACATGCTCAGACATTGCCTGTTGGATAGTTCGACCATATGCAATGCACCACTGAGCCTTTAGTCGAGTGGCAGCCATGAGGGCAGAAACATTGACGCTCCCTGGCAAGATCGAACCATTGAAGAACAAGGTGTCGTAGTGCACTTTCTGTGAGCGGAGAGAGTGAAACCTGTGGAAATTCACCATCGGATGCTGGCTCAGTATGGACATAGCACCATGAATCAATGAAAGATTTGTGAGTGGGTACACAGCTTTAAAGCAGGAAGAACAGGTGTAACTGACGAAGTTCACTCTGGTCGCCAGTGAACTTTGCGCACACAAGATCACACCAATGGATAACGCTGTCTTAATTGGCTGCACATTTGGATCTCAGCTATGGATCCACGTTTGACATAATGGGCAAGTTTATTGGCAAACAGTGAACAGTGCAAATTACTGTGCATTACTGTGAAATGCACTTAAACCTGCCATTCTCAGCAGAAGAAGAGGAGTGCTGTCCAAAACAGTCTTGCTGCACCATGACAATGCATATCTTCATACAGCAACAGTAGAGACAGCGCAACGGCTTTGGTTTGAACGTCTTCCACATCCTCCTTACAGCCTGGATCTGGTGCCAAGTGATTATCACATCTTTGGTCCACTGAAGGAGGCGCTGCATGGTCACAGATTCACCTCCGATGATGAAGTAAAGGAAGCGGTGCTGACCTGGCTTCAGGAGCAGCCTGTAATACTTCTTCTCTGAGGGAATACAGAAGCTAGTTGAACGATACAGCATTTTAAAATATCACATTACATTATAGTCATTTGGCAGACACCCTTATCCAGAGCGACTTACAATTATCTTATTTATACACCTGAGCATTTGAGGGTTAAGGGCCTTGCTCAAGGACTCAGCAATGGCAGCTTGGTGGTGTTGAGATTTGAACTCCCGACCAGTAGTGCAGCGTCTTAACCTCCGAAGCTACCCCTGCCCCTACAATAGAGGATACAATATTTCTAAAATAGAGGTGTTTCCTGTATAGGATATTTTTTCAGCTTGTTTTCACAATTGAGCATCATGTTGTTAACTTTCTGTAGGTCAACATATTTTGCCGAGACAATTCTGGGCATTCCATGATGACATTTGTATGAGAGTTATCTGAACTTATTTATTATTTGGATCCAACCAAAGGCCTCAAATGAATCACACATTTAAACAAAATTGCACTCGTGTGTGTGTGTGTGTGTGTGTGTGTGTGTGTGTGTGTGTGTGTAAAAGGCCATCAAGTGAGACAGATTTCACCTTTGCCACTAGCAAACCTTTACCTCAAAGTCAAGGATAATTACATCGGCCTGGAGGAAAAAGTCTGTTTTTAATCAAAAGTTAAACTGATGAAAAATGTGTTGTTGTTTAATAAAGAAATCCAGAGAATTGATGACATGGTGAAGCGTTCTGTAAAGAGACATTTGGGAAAAATTTATAGAAAGAGTCTCCAGTGTCTGCGCTGTAGGTAAGTTTTCTGCCACAGGAGTCTTCAGGATAGAGGACTTTTATTTGTTTTTTTTATTGTGTTTTGTTGTTGTTGTTTTATTGTCTAAAAAAAAAGAGAGAGAGAGAATGATGAGGGAATGACTGTTTATTGTTTCTATGATGTAACTATAATTTAGGAACTAACTAAATTCCAAAATTGTAATATTTGGAAAATCGCTGTGGTGGAAGACGGATAAAACATTTCATGCTGTTATAAGAAAATAATCAGTGATTCACTGCCAGGGGATTATTTTCCTACAACAGTGTGTTTTATTCACCCACGTGTCCATGCTGCTTACACAGTATAAAGACAAAAGCTCTGCAGATCTGTCAGGTACTAAAGAAAAATTTAAGAATGATTATGCCTTTCAGAAACCGCTTCATCTTGGTTCCTGTATAGCACCTTTTAAAGCTGAGCTTAGCGTCAACAATACTGAGACTAGCTTTGGTAAGCCCTTCAGTAACATTTCAATTTAAATCCAATGCTTTAACTCATGCCAAGCTGAGGGTTTTAACCAAACACACTCCCACATACCGCTAACTGACACAGCTCATTTAGGGATCCTAGTTAAGGCTGCAAGAATCTCTTTTAGCTAGGGGCTAAAATAAAGCCACTTTTACCTGCCATGGACTCAGTGCGCAAGCATCATTATTGAAAAATGTACAACAGGCCCGAGTGTATCCATGAATATGTTGCAGACAACTGATTCAGCTGACTGAGCAGTTATTGTCAGCAACCTGTACAATGATTATCAGGATCAGGTGCTTAGTGCACGGATAAAGATATCATTTCTTCATAATTTAAATGAACCGCTATATACGTACCTTACATAGTGTGTCCTTAAGAAATGTTTGGTGTCTTTTGTTTGTGTTAAAAGAGTCTGAGTCCACTACGACGAACTGTCTTTTCCAAAATTGTTGCTTGAGACATCCTTGTTTAAAAACACCCAGTTAATACCCATAAAAAAATATAGCATAATTACAGTAACTGTTATAAGCATTCTAGTATCATAGTATGCTAAAACGACACTACTTTGAATTTAGTACTTTGCCTCTATTAATTCTATGCCAATTTCGACTTATAGCAGACAAAAACTATAGTTATAAGTAAAGTTCTAAAGAATACTTTGAATCAAATATTGAGTATACTCAAAAAATACGTTTCATAGTTCTATTGTTCCGTTTATCCATCCATTCATTATATATATCGCTTATCTGTGAAGGGTTGCAAGGAAGCTGGAGCCAATCCCAGCTGGCTTCAGGCAAGAGGTGATGTACACCTGGGGAAGGTCACTAATCTATCACAGGGCTGACACAGAAATGAGAGATGAACATCCATTCACACTCACGTTTGTACCTATGGGCAATTTAGAGTAGCCAGGTGACCTAATCTGCATGTTCGTGAACTGTGGGAAGAAACCAGAGCACCTGGAGGAAACACATGCAGGCAGGAGAAGAACATGCAAACTCCTAACAGAAAGGCCCCACTTACTGTTAGGTTCAAACCTAGAACCTTCCTGCTGTGAGGTGACAGAGCTAACCACTGCACTACCCTATTTGTTTTATACTATAGTATACTGGTATAGTTAGGGCTGCCAACTTTTTCAAC
>JAQMCW010000007.1:14632908-14646482 GCA_030068335.1 Chrysichthys cranchii
CAAGAGCACTGTAGTTGTTCAATAATAAAATTAATCCTCAAAAATACAACTTGCCTAATAATTGTGCACACAGTGTACATTGTCTTCACGGAAACGGTCACCCTATAAATGATTACGTGCATTTTCTAAAACATCTATTTATATGAACTGTCCAACGTACAAGTCTATAGAAATCTATAGACACAGTAATGTATTAGAACGAGCACATTAATGTGAACCTTGCAGCCGGAACTAATGTCCAATTTTGAATGCATTTCACAGTACATGCGACAGTGTGTGTCACAGTACTAATGTTTGATTACACATTAATGTATTTAGCAAGGGACACAATTGGTACACAAACAGGCCCAAACATTTTAATTGTAAAAAGGAATGGTGATAGTACTGGTGACTATTTGAGAAGAATTATTGCAATATTGATATCATGTAGTCAAATTGCCCACCACTAGGGGAGCAGTGGGCAAATTGACTATGCTGTTTACACATCTGGATGGAAAATCTAGAACATGCAATAGCTTGCAACCTGTGTACGTAACATTTCACCATTCCTATCATTGGAAAAGTCACCTTTAGGGTGTCCTCATCAAGATCCTTGACCTCCTGGATCAGCTGCTGGATCTCCTTAGGTGGAAGTGCTGAGATCACAGACTGGGCACACACTGCAGAGGGTGTGGTGAGAGGTCGTTCGGATGTGGAGTCAGCCTGCTCACTCTCTTCGCCTCTCTCAATAGTGCGCTCTCTCAGCTCTGCCAGGCTGGGAGCCAAATCAAAAACAGATTTAGTAAGAGGTTGCCCTAAGGTGCTGATCTGATACCTGGTTTTGACCACTTCCCTACTTTTGCCAGGAGTTTCAAACTCATTTTACGTGTCAGTTGCACACTTCAAAGCATTCTTCTAAAGATATCAATTGCCTGCTTCAAGATAACACTGTATTTCTTTATTGGAGCAATTGGTAAGTGCTTGTATGTTGTTATCATTTTACAGAACAAGAACTTCAGATAAAAGTGTTTATAGCATTTCTGTCTCTGGTGGCCAGGATTCATTTCCTCTTCTAGTTTTGCTTCATACAGTTCCTTTATCATGATTCTTGTGCACAGGATGGAAGAAATTTCAAAAGTTAAATGTGCAATCAAAGATTCCTTATCTTAAATAGACAACAGCTACCCTTGACTAGTTTTTGGGAATACTTGAAAGCCAACCATACCTCACAGAGAAGCCCTTGTCAGTGCCATCCGGTGCCGATGAGAGCAATGTCTCAGATGAAGAATCATTGTCCTCTTCTGGATTATGATGAGGGGATCCAGATGGCGCACTCCATGGATTACCAAGCTTTAGGCATGGGGACTGAGGCAGAGATTGCATGGAACGCATCAGGGCATGAGACACTTGGTTGCTGAATGACAGGATGATCTCAAGGGTGTCCCCTTCCAGACCACCCTGGCCATGAGCATCCGACAAAGTGGTATTCAGGGGAAGACTCCTGGTTCTTAAGCTTGCAGTGTGACTGCTGTGGCCGTCCAGTGAAGATATCTTTTGTGAAGGAGGATCTTTAGAACTGCTGGACCTTCTTGGGCAGTGATCAAGAGGAGGTGAATCTTCCTGAGAAACACTTGTTTCCTCATCATCTTTCTCAGCAGGGCGTGTTTCGTGCTCATCTTTTTGAGCAGGATTTGATTCCTCCTCATCTTTTTGAGTAGAACTTATTTCCTCCTCATCTTTTTGAGCAGGACCGGTTTCCTTCTCATCCTCCAAAGAAGAAGGAATCTCTACTGAAGCATTTGAGGAATCCTCAGTTGAATTTGTGGCTGCAGTTGGATCGTCTGCTTCTGGCATCTCTTTTTGGAAATCTGTTTTTTTAGAGGTTGCTTGTTCTCCTTCAGAAAATGCTTCGGTGGTGGTGGCTGAATTTAGCACTGAAGAAGATTTGTCACTGTCCTGTGTTTTATCCACAGTGGTTCTACTTTTCCATGTGTTGCTGGTCTCTGTAGGCTTTGCTTTTTCAAACCTAGCTGGACCTTTTTCCATTTGAGGAAGTGATGAGGATGGAGCCAGTCTTCTGCTTGTCCTCTCTGCTCCATCAGTGTTAGAAAAGGTTTCAAATGAGCTGAGCTTTTGTTTGAAAGAGAGATTTGCTGCCGATGAAGTGGCCCTTAGACTAACTCCATAGGTCCTTCCAGTATCTTGACTTCGAATCTCTGGATTTTTAAAGGCCTCAGCTGGCGTTCTCCCAGACTTAATGCTTCTAAGACTTTGGCGTACCCAAGCAGGTTTTGGAGCCACTGGAGGCCCTTTTTTAGCACCAGCTGTTTCCTCTGGCTTTGAGTTAGAAATGGGGTCTGTGGTCTCTGAGACAGTCCCATTTATCTCATTATTTCCATTATGGTCGCTCATGATTTTTCGATGGTTCAGGCGCTTCTCAAGACTGTCTGTTAGCCTCACCCAAGGGTCAACTGGCTGATCAGGGATCAACTCCACCCAATCCTGACGTCTCAGACTGGTTCTCCTAGTTGGACTGCACGGGTGGTTGGGAGACTGAGAGTCTGAAATGCCAGTCATGTATACAGCATAATCTTGTTAGTGGCCATTCAACAAAACAGCTATGCTACGTAGCACACAGGTAGGATATCACACTGCACAAAGCTTCACTGTCTGCAATTAGTTTCATTAATTAAGATATGACATTCTCTTTGGGAAGTTATAATCTCTTATAATAGAAACTAAGAGGCAAACTAATTGGAAAAAATTAGTTCACGATGTGTTTCAGTACCGACCCTCGTGTTCAAAGTTTTGTTATATATTTGTATACTGTATATTATATGCATACTTATATCAATAGATCAATTATAGAATGATTACAAATTAACCAATAAGAGTAAACACGATAAATCAAACATCTTACCTTTGTGTTGTCTCCTCTCCCTGTGTATATTTTCAGTTGTATGGGCAGAGACAGGTTCAGAGAGTGCTGCTTTAGCTTCTTCTGAACACTCATCCGCTTCCTGTCACACAAACAGGAAACGGTTGGGTGATCGCAACACTTTTTTCATAGCCTCTAGAAAGGTGTAGAAACATATCCGGTGGTATTATTTCCACATGCACCACTGATGCAGACATGGACAACCCAACCACACACTGCAGAAGCATGCCCTATACCAAGCAGCAAGACACGGGACAACATAACAACTTTCACATAATAATCTGTGCAACTGAGTGTCATCCTCGTGCACTGTTTTCACCAAAGCAGAAACAGGAAGTAGTAAATTGCCACATACTTTCTTAAACAGAAGCCTTGAGATCTTTCTCAAAGCCTTGTATATACTGCAGAACAACTAGAAGCATGTGGAGAGAGGAAGAACAGGACAATGGTTGGTTTGTGTAAAGATGATTCAAGTCACTAGTTATTATTAGGATTATACCTTCTATGCGATGTATAATTTCGTCATTCAAGGCAAAACACCCTGTAGAGTAACGACAAGTTGTGGTTTTCGTAAAGCAGGAAATGTGTTGGTTAAGCATGAATCGGTTATAGGCTGAAAAACTAAAGTGTAAATGTAAATAGGAAATCAAAGGAAAACTAATTTGGCAACACTATATGTACTGTTGAGTTGATTGCTTGATTTGAACACATTATGGGCAAGAATTTCAACTATTGTAAAGGTAAATCGCAGAATAATTCAGACTAAGATGCAGAAACAGTATGCAGGAGGTTATGCAGATGCAAAGTAAATGAAATTAATGTCATGTAACTGTGATCAGTGATTTTATGCCTCAGTTATTAAACTTAGCAGTGCTTTCATGCGCTAAATGCTGAAAGGCGCTTGCAGCCAAGCTGATCACACCTACTTTCACTCCACTACCATTTATGGACAGTATACTTGTTCCATTTTGCCACGTCTTCCTCTTTGGTGGTGTTAGGGCTAATGCAGAAGTGCATTGCACAAAAGATGCAGTTAACAGTCTGTGATGGCATTAAATTAATCGTTTTTGCACAGTGTCGGAGTTTCATGAACAGCTTTAGGTGTTTGAAAAAACGAAAATAAATCAGCATTCAGTATTTCACTCCTGGAAGAACAGCCTGTTGAGTTTGTTTTCAAGCAAAAGTTCAGACAATGTTACAGTTTGCAAATGTGTTTCCATCCAATGTTCATGTTTTCCTATGCAATGTAAGAGATGTAAATTGAAAGTCTTACTTGGCAGCTTTGAGATGGCAAAGGATGTTCCTCTTTCACTGGTGAACCTCCACTAGAGCCACTCGAGTCGGTTAGTGACTCTTCATTGGTGAAACCCTGGCGTCTACAGTACCTTCGGGGTAGAGAACGAGGCCTACCCTTAAACCCCCTTGTCCTCCCGAAACCTCCATCTAACCTCTCATGACAGACGAAGTTCATTTGAGAGTTGTAGGGCACATTGTAATCGTCATATGCATATGATGTGGGGGACGGCCTGCCGCTGGTCTGAACGTCACAGTTGGCTGTTATGGAGGCGTCCATGCTATGTACCCGGGTGACATTCTGGTGTTGTGGGATGGGCAGCATGTTGGCGCTGGTTAGGGCACTGCGCTGGTTGTATGCACCCTCGCTACAGGAACGGATCATGGATTTCTGGACTTTTCTGCAGCTCATCTGGCTATGGCTTCGCTCCATACAACGCTCACACTTTGTCCTGTTGTGTGAACACGGCTCCATCTTCCTCAGACCTGAGGTTAGACTTAAGATTAGACTTCAAAATGCATCGTGACCTACCAGTTCAACCACTAATACCAGACAATTTAAGTGCTCTGCATAAATATGGTTCAGTCGGTCTAAGACCTGAGGTTAGATGTAGGTTAGTGCTTAGACTGCATTAAAGCCTGACAGTTAAATAACTGACACCACTCTCTTAAGTGCTGCGGAACAAATTATGTATCCAAATTGATTTACTGAGCTTCTTATTTCATTAAAGGGCAAGATTTTTTCACCCATGCTGGATTTTTTAAATAAAAATGTGTATAATCATCGCCTTTGTTTAGCTATGCTGAATCATCCTTACCCTCCATACTCCAATGACTCTTGTCTCTCTTCAGTTTGCTGTTCTCTACTGCCTGGGCAATGGCCACATTCAGCTGCTGCTCAGAAACCTGGTCGCAGACAAACAAGACTTTAAAATTGAATTTGTTATACTTTATTTGACATGGAAACTCACTCAATGCATCAGCAGGAATGTTGACATTAGTCAGCATTACAATAGATGCACCAGTGTTTGTCTAATGGTCCCTTATGTAGTCTCTGGGCATGTCTAAATTAAATACAGCAGAGCAACTCATAAAGCATGCGATCATTTACGAGAATACAGGACATAAAACTAAGTGATTGAATAAGAGCAGTCCTGACATACTGAATTCCATCATTGAAAGACAGATGCAACGAGGAAAGTTCATTAAGCAAACAATCATGTTAAAGAAATAATAAGAGGGCCGACATGTCAGTGTACAACATGTAAGGTAATGGGTATATTTGTTGGCCAATTTAAATCAGTCTCAGTATCAGATGCAGAGCTGGCTGTATTAAGCAACACTAAATTCACACGCTGTAATCATAAAATTGGCATGTGTAATATGAAATCATATTTTGAATCTTTCATACAGATCATTGAACGAGTATTGAGAGTAGATAAGCACATAGTATATACTGTAGAACTGTTTACAACTGTGTGTGAAAAGCTTCACAGGTATAGATTACTGACTAGCTGCCAAAACCTACTTTAGGGTCAGGATGTCGACTGATGATAAGCTGAATCGGCCCTGGGTTGCACTGACTCAGAACTGTGTACACATCATTGAGTGTCATGTTGCAAACCACAGTGTCATTAATCTCCACAATCTCATCTCCACATCTGAAAAGCACATTAAATGAGACAAGATAAACAGGCAGAAAAGAAAGAAAGACATCTCAACGAATTTTCAGGTGTGGTTCTAGAGGCTTATTATTTTGCAGTCATTAAATACAAATGTAGCTTCTATTTAGTCCATGGAGTGCAAATTAGTCACCAAACCTCAAGCGGCTATCCATGTGTGCCACTGAACCTGGCGACAGTGTGTGAATGTAGATTCCAGGACCACCTTCAGCAGATGGAACGCAGCACAGCCCAATACCAAGGCCCACGCCAACCTCTACACACACACACACACACACACACACACATACACAAACAGACACACACACACTGGCATCCAAACTGCTGCGAAATTCATATTATTGTTAATGTTTGTTAAAGTCTGTTACTCAACACACATTTATACTGACCCTTCTGTAAGGTGATTTCCATCATGATGCGGTCTCTGGGCTTGGCATGAGTGCCCAAGTTGGGGAAGTCAGCCAGCTCATCACTTGCTCTGTTGATACCTGCAGTGGAGCTCAGCGACTTGGAGCGGCACAGTTGGGCCACCTGAGTCTGACTGCCAACTACAGCACCCAACCTGGTCCTTACCACCAGCGTCAGCAGACCTTTCTTCACTTGCTTCAGAAACCACAGAGAGAGACGACGGAAAATGGATTTGAACAATGATGGATACATGGACAAATGGATAAAGGGATGCACGTGAACTGTGGTTTGATTGATTTGGTGTTACAATATGCTTAGTAAGGAAGATTTTGAGGAGCCTGGTAAAAAAAAAAAGTATAGATGGATAAAGGGATGAATAGATATACAGATCCAATTGATGGATGGATACATAGATATAGGAGATGGACAGAAGTACATGTGGATGATGTGGATTGTGATATCTTCAGTGTTATTCTAATATATTCTGGGGTCTTCAGTCTTGTCTATGAAGGCTAGATGTGGCTGCAGGTATTCAGGTCATCCAAATAGAATGCTAAATGACCGAGATAAATTAACTAATGGAATCAGGTATGGCTGCTGATTGTCAAGAATGAAAACTTGCAGGGAAGTGATAGAGTAGCGCAGATGCCACTCCATCACAAGACAGCATTCACAGGCACCCTCACAGTCCACCTACTGGCATGTTTTTGGGATGTGGGAGGACAGTGGAGATCCCAGAGGAAACCCAAAAGGACCCAATGAGAATATACTTGGAAATTCCACACAGACAGTAACCTGAGGTCTGGATCAAAGCTGAGATGCTATCCATTACATTGTTTGCTGCCCTTGGATCAATATTGTGAGGCACATTTAGAGTTATCTAACAGGGCTGGATGGATGAATATGATTTCTGATGTTTTTCAAATATGAAACATGGATGGATGGATGGATAAATGTCTGAATGAACAGTTGAATGAATGTGGTTTCTAATGTAGTTTGAATGTTTAGGAAGGTAACATGGATGGATGGACGGATGGATGGATTAGTATACAAAACAAGGTTCCAAAAGGCTGCATCAAAGACTGAAGTAAAAACTCTTGGTATTACTAAACTAATCCAAACATTTAGGTTATTTTTCACCATGCAAATGAGCACTGGAATGAAAGTTGGTCAAGAGCTCACTTTAAACTTCTGTAAGGCATCTTCATGAGTAAGACCATGCAGAGAATCTCCATTCAGCTCCAGAATCTCATCTCCTGCAGATAAACATACAGTTACCATCTCCATTCTACTGGAGATTCTTTAAAAAATGTAAATCATACTTTCAGCAGTGCTATTCCTCTCTACAGTGTTTATCCATTAAAAACTGATTGTTGGACATATTAGATCTATGCTTATTCAAACTGAAGATGCTAGCTCAAATGCATCAATGAAAGCATTGGTCCATGAATGTCTGGAGTGTTTTAATTCATCTGTACCTTCCTGCAGACGTCCATCTGCTGCAGCTGCTCCACCAGGAAAAATG
The DNA here is from genome assembly GCA_030068335.1 of Chrysichthys cranchii. NCBI lineage: Eukaryota > Metazoa > Chordata > Actinopteri > Siluriformes > Claroteidae > Chrysichthys > Chrysichthys cranchii. Next base: position 14,640,734 of record JAQMCW010000007.1, read on the forward strand.
GTCTTTACATAGATTCCCATTGGACCATACATGCTGTCCCTGCCTCCCACTATACTAAAACCTAGACCCTAGAAGAAATGGTGCATTTGTTTAAAACAAATATTTGGGTTCCGGTTTGGTTCATATTTTCAATAATACTTAGACAACATGGTAAGGATAGGATCACAGAACAGTAGAAATCATCAGACTTATAGTTATTATGAAAGAAATTATTATGCACAAACATCCATAACTACAGATGGCAAAAGAAACTACTGGTATCAGAAGCTATACTCACAGTGGCTTATGTATTGTTGGGAATGTAATAGTGTGTACTAGACCTTTTTTTCTTTAGAGTGCGTACATGTGAGTGTGTGTTGGTGCAATCTGGATTACCTTGCCAGGTGACTTCATTAAGACTATATTACAGATGATGAAGGCCTGGACACTGCTGCTAGAATGGACCAGATGTGCTGAACTGAGTGAGCGAGAAGGTCTTGGCACGGCCTATGATAAACAAGTCAACATCAAACCAAACCAGGATGACAAGTGAGGGAAATACAACAGTACATTAGCTTTTCACACAGAACCATCTTAACATGATATATAGCAGACACATACTGCCCTACAAAGGCAAAAGACCTTAACTTGCCAGAGTGTAAAACTGAGAAAAATGACTTTAAAGTGTCTGTTTTGTCCAGACAAAAATATTATAGGTAGGACTCCCAAAATTTCACAACTAGTTACTATTTTGGGAGTCCTACCTATAATATTTAAACTTTAAAGTCATTTTTCTCGGTTTCACATTCTGGCAAGTTAAGGTCTTTTGCCTTTGTAGGGCAGACAAGTGTCATATCAGTGACTATTGTCTAAGAAGGGTTTCAGGTATTCAGGTATTGAATTTCTCGTAGTCTGGAGGACAGTATCTGAAAATGTTTTACCAATCATCAGTTCTACAGAATGATGAGAAATCCCAGTTATTAAAACACTGCATGATTCACTTATATAACTGAATATAATGTCCCAAAGCTGCTGGGGTAAATATGTCAGCCAATTGCAAACCTCCCACAATGATCAGAGTTGGTTGTTCTCTTGTTGGAATGCAAAAACCTGACAATAGCTTTCAGATACTCCAATTGGGCTCTTGTCAAAACAGGGATTAGAACACATCAGGAACAGACAAACATCCAAAGAAGGAAAACAGAGCAATCAGAACAACATTGTTATCAACTGTGTGCCAGGGATATCACAAAGGCTCTGAAAGATCTTCAGTAAACATCGCATTCTGGTGTAATTCAAAACACAAGTGGAGCACTACATTGTGAAACACTGTGTAGTGAAACACACTGTGTACACTCCTTTTCATGCAAAAAAAAAAAAAAAAAAAAAGGGCAGTAGATTGCAGAAGCAAAAATTACACCAGTCTGTGCATCAACAAAAAGAAGGAAGTTATTGCTTTAACATATCATATTCCCCCAACTTGGAACAGTTGTCTCAAGATAATGATTTCCAATTAAACTGGTTAATGTTATGATTAGCTTAAGTAACTATAAAGTAGCTATATAGCAAATGTGTGGACAAAATAGTCCTTCTATTAACAGAGAATCTTCTCCCAGCCTACTACCTGCTGAGATGGCTTATGTTTAGATTGCCTATATTCTAATCACTGATACTGGACTACAAGTCATATCTGTATCAGATATTTTACTGTAATCACACTTTTGTAGCATTGATTGGTCATGGCAAAGCAGAGAGGAGGGCCGTGACACCACTTATCATCTACTCCCCGGGCTGTTGTGACAGGTATAAAAATTCACATGCTGACACAGTGAGGTAGCCTTGCCACGACACACCTCCAGGGTCCCTGGTTTGATCCTGAGCTTGGGTTACTGCCTGTGTTGAGTTTTGCATGTTCTCCCCATGGGAGAAATTGTACTAAGCTCAATATCATTTTTAGTACTCGTCCAGGGATCATTTGTACCCGAACAGTACATATGGGTTAACATCTATGAACAATGTATAATCTCACTGTCTCACCTGTGGAACGCTGGGAGGAAACTCCAGTTGTTGGGAAAGAGACTTCCTGTTTCCGTAAATGCCAGTGGCAGTGTTAACAGGACAGGGGAACAACTCTGGTGTCTTCATAATGATGGCATCCAAATCTCCAATCCAGTATGGATGAACACCTGACAGAAGAGGGCAAAAACATTTACATAAAGATAAAGAAAGGGGAAAAGAGATACAGAGGAAACTGCAGATATACTGGCAAAACAAACACAGAGATGAGTGTGGCTCTGGGTTATATAATTATATAACGATGTTTTGAACATTAATTATTTAATGCATGCCATGCTTGTGTGTGTGTGTGTGAGAGAGAGAGAGAGGTTATTACTTGTAGAGTTTGAACGATTCCGCTTGCAGACTGTCTTGTCAGTATCTTCTGTCTCACAGCTTTTATTGACCCTTGTTACTTCTATAATGGGCTTCTTCATACACACACACACACACACACACACTTTTTTATGATATACACCATGTGTTTTCACCAGTTATAATTGAAAAGCCATTTATACAAAGAAAATTCTCATTAAATAGGCACAAAAATACACTATGTGGTCAAAAGTGTGTTCACACCTGACCAATATGTTGTCCATATTACGTTGGAAGCACACAGCTGCACAGAATATCTTTGTATGCTGTAGCGTTAAGATTTAGCATTAAGAAGAACCCAAACTTGTCCCAGCATGACAAAGTCCCTAAGCACATAATGAGGTCCATAAAGACATGATTTGCCAAGGTTAGGGTGGAACAACACGAGTAGCCCAAGCATTGACCTCAACCCCACTGAACACCTTTGGGATGGATTGGAATGCTGACTGTTCACCGGGCCTCCTCATTTAACATCACAGCTCAACCTCAGTAAAGCTCTTGTGAGTAAATGAGGTTCCAGCTCTGTGTTAACACCCATGGTTTTGGAATGGCGGGATGGTGTGATGGCCAGGTGTTCATAAACTTTTGCCCATATAGTGTCTCAAGAGTGTACAAATTCCAAACAAAATATATACAGACAGGTGGCAAAGGAAAACCCATCATAAATTGTCTGAGTAAGGTATTGGGCCAAGACTATGGAACAGCTTTAATATGCCTTGACACAGATTGTACAGGACTCTGGAACTACAATATGGGATGGACACAGTTCTTCCAAACTGTATTCCCTGAATATGTGTTGTTGTTGTTGGTATTAGGTCGTGCTGACACTTCAAAACCTTCCATAGGTGTTCAATTAGATTGATATCTGGTAACTATGAAGGCAGAGCATATTATTTACATCATTTTCAGACTCATCAGAGCATTCAGTGAATGGGGGTGGAGTGATCCTTGAAGAGATGACTACCATAAATAAAAATTGATCAGTCATAATTTGTATTGGTTTGCAGTGATGCTTCAGCAGTTTTTCCTTTACTTTGGCTGTCTGTCCTTACAGCAGTGCAAAAAATACAGACTGCATATGATAAAGTATATATGGTGAGTCAGTAGTATATATTGTGGGAAAGAGAAGGTGTTACTTACCTTTAAATTCCCATTGTTTCCAACTATTTCTTTCCTGTAGGTCACGGAGTCTGCTGAATTACTAAGTAGTGGTTCAGTGGTTTCACATGAGCTGAAAACCTTTAGGGAGAAGCAGCGAAAAAAGTAGATTGCTTATATCTGGTACCTAGTCACAAACACATCTCTAGGGTTTACCAAGTTTCTATAATGGCACCCAGTGTTGATCTGGAAGTGATATGCAAAAACAGTAAACAGTAACAAGTTAGAACAGGAATTGTGTAAATCGCTAAAAAATTGTTTACACCAAGTATTGCCTTGGTTCTGTCATATCGATAAAGGGTTAGGATTTTTCAACTATACCGTTGAAAAAGGACATAGATTTTTATCGTTGTAATTCTCACATGGGAGAAGGGGTGAATCCAGTGGCTTACCTCAGCAGTAGCTGTTCTGGGATCAGTTCTCATGGCTGATTGTTTCTCTGACTCGAGTTTTGTGTGGCCATTTAAAACCTGACCATTAAATGGGGCCAACCTCTCGCCATAGTGAATGTAAGTGTCCCTAGAGAGTGAGAAAAGAGTGCATAATGTCCATTAGTCCTCTTGTATTTATGCGCGTGTGTGAGTGTGTGTGTGTGTGTGTGTGTGTATTTACACAAACCATTAAACAGCATCCCCCAAATGCACATAATAGAAAAGAATTCTAGGTTGATGATCAGATTATATTGGGCTTTTTTTTTATTACCTGTGTAATTGGCCTCCGTTTCGCACAGTAACTATATTGTCACCAGGCTGGAGGTCGTTATCAGCCACTTGAGGTCCGAGCGGCCCGCACTCCTCCCCGGTGGCAATGCACATTCTCCAGAAACTGCTTTCCTGCCGCAATACAAGCCACATGAAAACTCAAACAAGGGAGCTACTATGTTCCATCTTACAGAAACCACTTTCTCCCACCTAACACTTTGACATGTGTGAAATGAAGTTTTAATAGCTTTGCTTTATTACAGCATGCTTTATTACAGCATGCTTTATTACAGCATGCTTTATTACAGCATGAAGCCGGGCATTTATTACAGCATTTAGAATGAGGCCACAGGATAATGAACTTTTCACAAAGGAAAGCTAGTTGGAGGGTCACGTTATTGCTGTGGTTGCATAAAATTTAATACAATTGTCGAGTCTTTCATTCAGATCTCATAAAAAGGCCTCAGTAAAAGTGTTCTGTGCATTTAGACCAAAAGTAAATAGCACTCTTTCTTGCTATCTAACTCACACAGCTCATATAGTGCATAAACTGATATTAAATGGTAAAAGCAGCGTCTCTGGACTATGTTTGGTCCACTGTACAAAATACTGGTCTTTTCATTACAGTGAAACACACTGCATTTTCTTCATCAGCAACCAGATGTGTGATTATGCAGTGTGCATAGTCACATAAGTGACTCTAGTAACTTATAAGTATATGTATGTGTGTTTTTATACACACAAGGGATAATCAAAAAAAATACATTTAACAGCTTTAACCGAAGTAACTGTGAGAAAATAAACATATCACTTTTCCACGTAGTCCCCATGCAAGACGACACATTTGTTGTATCTTTCATCTAGCTTCTGTATTCCCACAGAGAAGATTGGCTGCTCCCAAAACCAGGTGAGCAGCACTTCTTTACTTCATCATCAGAGGTGAATCTGTGACTGCGCAGCGCCACCTGCAGTGGTCTGAAGATGTGATTAATGCTCGGCACCAGATCCGGGGTGTAAGGAGGAAGTGGAAGACGTTCGAACCCAAGCCGTTGTCTCCACTGTCACTGCTGCTGTATGAGGACATGCATTGTCCTGGTGCAGCAAGACTGTTTTGGACAGTATTCCTCTTCTTTTGCTGTAAATTGCAGTATTCAGTTCATGTTTCCAGCAATGCGCAGTCATTTGTACTGTTCTGTGTTTGCCCATGCGCTTGAAAATCTACCAGAATAGGCCCGTTTATGTCCCAAGAGAATGTTAACATGATTTTCTTGAGGGAGGGCTGACTTTTGAATTTCTTCTTCACTGGAGAAGTTGGATGTCTCAACTCCATGCTTTTTCTTTTGCTCTCCAGGTTATCACATACAGTAGTTTTAAATTGCCTTTACTTTTCACTTTTTGATTCTCCCTTGTGTGTGTGTGTGTGTGTGTGTGTGTGTGTGTGTGTGTGTGTTTGTCTATATATATATATATATATATATATA